>JAVSBS010012549.1:0-16899 GCA_033124195.1 Coracias cyanogaster | reverse complement strand
GCACAATCACCTCCCTACTCCTGCTGGTCACACCGTTTCTGATACAGGCCAGGATGCCATTGGCCCTCTTGGCCACCTGGGCACACTGCTGGCTCATGTTCAGCCGGCTGTTGAGAAACACGCCCAGGTTCTTTTCCACCAGGCAGCTTTCCAGCCACTCCTACCCAAGCCTGTATTGTTGCTGAGGATTGTTGTGACCAAAGTGCATGACTCGGCTTTGTTAAACCTCATACAATTGACCTCAGCCCATCGCTCCAGTCTGTCCAGATCCCACTGCAGAGCCTTCCTACCCTCAAGCAGACAACACTCCCACTTAATTTCATGTCATCAGCAAATTTACTGCAGGTGCATTCAATCCCCTCATCCAGGTCATTGATAAAGATATTAAGCAAGACCAGTCCTAAAACTGAGCCCTGAGGGACACTGCTTGTGACTGGTCACCAACTGGATTTCACTCCATTCACCACCACTCTCTGGGCTTGGCCTCAATGTCAGGCAGAAGTTCCCAGACCTTCAGCCACAGGTAAAATTACGTATAAGTGGGGAAGTTTTTCTTTTTTTTTTTTTTTTTTGTGTGAGAGAGAGAGTGTGTGTGTTTGTAGACAACCAACAATCCAAAAACAAACCCTCAGAAAAATACAGCTAGGTGTAATAATACCTTAGGTGGGTGTCTGAAGAACACAAAATACAAGATGCTTTCTTATTTATATAATGCATTCCACAGTGGAATTGTGGTAGCATAGTTTACTGTCTAAGAATGTAATCTAACAAGATTTCTTCTCTCACAGGGAATGAAAATCTTTTAGAATATTTGATTTTAATATCTGTTCTGTAAGGCAATGTAATTTGTCTTGTTCATTATTTTCTACCACAAAGAGTGTCAAAGTTGATATGCTGTTTGTAGCATAAAGATTTTATGACCCCTTCCAAATTTAAAATTTGTCATCTGTTGCCTACAAGTGGTAAAAAGAGGACACTGTGATCAGGCAGTCTCTTCCAGAGACTTCTTATGCAGAGTAATGTAGCTGACAACTCTTTCTGGTTTTTTTTTTTCCCTCTGAGTTCAGGTCTAGTTTAATTTTTTTCATTTCGAAATGTGTAGTTTAATGCTTCTTCACAAAATATGGTACTTTTAGCCTAATCTAAATCCCAAACTGACTAAATAAGGTGGAGGATAGCTCCAACAAATATAAAAGTTGTTTTCACCTTAACTTTCCTCTAAAAATACGTTATGCCAGATGTTTCAGCAGCTAACAAGGCAATTTAAGTATCGATTCACACTCTGAATGCCTACAGTTCAGTGTTATAGCAGTCATACATGGCACCAGCTTGAACAGCTAAAGACAGAAAATGCTGAACTATGAAAGAACTATGTAAAATTATAGGATGCAAATGGATTAGTCTAAATCATGCTAAGAATTCAATAGCCATTTTCAGTCAACTCTGCAGTTACCTTGCAGACAGGACTACAATTTCTTTGTTAGACTATTTTAAAAATTAAATTAATGCAGAATTTTTTTGGTTTCTAGTTACTTAAGGCTTTGCTTTTATTTTACCTTCACTCCCTTCTTCTTCCTTCCGAATACCTAGAATCTCAACCCTCTTTTTCTTCTTTGCAATTTACATCTACATACTTCATCTTCCTAAACCAGCAAATATCCCACTGGTGGTACATCCCACTCCAGGAAAGATACTGAAGCACAATACCACTGCTCAGCACTACTGCATTTGTTGTAGTGCTATAGGTTTTATTCTGTTTCTTCTATGCTCTACATGATCCAGGAGAGAATCAAGAAAAGGACAAGTCAGGAAACAGTTACTTAGAGTAAGTAAAAGAACAACAATAAAAGCATTCCTTGATGAACTGAGTCCAGTAAAGCTAGCTTTTAGTCAGTGATCCGTCTGTTTGTTGACAGCCCCATGAACAACAACAACAAAATCACTACCTTTGATGTCACGGAGTTTTAATGTATAGCTGCAATGGGCAAGTTAGATGCTATGAAGAATTTTTTTTTAAAGAGAAGGCTAAATGTTTATCAGGATTTGTACTGATCAAAAAAACCTTTTACATTTAGATAAGTCTGCTAGTCTGGTGGTAATAAAGACAGGAGGCAACCTGAAGATGGTGGAAATTCTAATTCTTGGTGTTGATCTTAGAAATTAAAAAAAAATTTGATCTGCTGAACTTTGGGATATACATTAAAAAAAAATACTGTTTTTGTGAAAATTTCCTTTAGAATTAGAAAAAGTAACCCTTTTTATATTTAACTAAATTTTGAAAAATACCAGTGCATTGTAGTTGATGTTTCAGGCATACGCATTTATTGGTTTGTTTGGGGTTTTTTTTGTCCTTTTTCTCTGAAGGAAAGCTATGCTTGGTTAACCTGGCTGAAGCAGTGGACACGTGGCTAGACTTCAAAAGTGGGATTGTGATAGTGTTGTGATTTAGGCCCAGCCAGGAGCTGAACACCGTGTGGCTGCTTGCTCACCCCACCCACAGCTCCCCTGAATGGGAAGGAGAATAGGGATAAACAGGTAAAACCCCGTGGGCTGAGATAAGGAGAATTAATAGAACAACATGAGAGGAGGAGAAAACAACAGTAATAACAATAACAGTAATGGAACAGTATATAGAGTGAGTGATACACAACCTACCAAACTGCCTGAACCTGCATCAATGACACAGCCCTGTGTCAAGGAACTGCCTTGCCTGGTCTACTCCCAGCCCTTATATACTGGGCATGACGACAATATGGTATTGAATAACCCATTGGTCTGTTGGGTTGTCTAACCTGGCTGTGGCCCCCTCTGAGCTTCTGATGAAAATTAACCCTGTCCTTGCCAACCCCAAAACACATAGGCAGATTAGTGAATTTAGGGTTAAAATTCAGTTATGAAAGAAATTTTGAAATTCAGGATTTCAGAAAGTATTAATGTGTGAAACAGAAGCCAGCCTATAATGACCATATGGAATGTTTATATACATGTATTTTGGCTTATTATGCATTTTTAAAGCGTAATCAGATTAATAGACATTTTAATGCATCAATCTTAGAGTTTGGAATCTTTAGGTAAAAGCATCCATACTAAGTTTTTTCCATCATAATGTTGGAGTAGGCCTTTACAGTGGAAGTACACATTACATTGAGATGAATGAGGTGTGCTTAACAGATATTGATGTTATTTGTAAATACAAAAGATATTTTAGAATAGTGGAGATAAAATAGATATAATAATTTGAACATCCTGTTGCTTCACAGAAAGGCCATGACATACTGTGAATCACATTTATTGTATTGCCAGTCATCCAGTTATGCTGCAACCACTGAGCGTAAAACCAATAATAAGATTAATAATAATAGCATAGCAAAACACATATCACAAAACCAGAAATGTTACTCTTGACAGCTTTAGGAGCTTTACCATTATAATCAAGAGGGATGGTACTCCTTTCTTTCTAGGCATTCTTCCGGTTATATATTCTTATTCGAGTGATGGCTACGTGAGTGCTTTGCTTTTCAAAAAGAGTGGTTTTCTTGGCAAAGGACGGGTGTACTGTAGTCTGTATTCCAGGAACACCTGTCCTTTTAAATAAAAGGTCTTTCCCCTGCAACTGGGCTGTGGACTCTTTCTTATAGCAATAGGTTTCCTACTGCTGATATGTTGCTTGAGTTCCTTACTCTGTGCATCAGATGGCTATTTGATGAATAAGTATATTATGTTTTCTGCAGAACTTTTCCATTTTTAAAAAGTGAACAATAAGAACTGAAGCAAATTTCTGTCAGATAAAGTGAAAAAAAAAAACATAATGAAAATTATGTTTTGAAAGTATACACTTTCAAAAGCAGACAGAATTTCTTTAATTATCCTAATTGTGGCAATGGGCCCACTGGGATGCATATTGTCTGTATGTAAATGAAATGAAATAAATTGCAAAGAATTTGAATCAGAGATAATAATAAAGAAAAAAAGAATCCATTCCACCAGTTTTATTAATATATAAAATAAAGGCAATTTGCAAACATGCTACAAACCTTTCCCACAGAATTATTTTTTCTTTGCCACTCTAATGGGAAATAGAGAGAGCACAATTTCCAAAAAGATAGTTTCATTGGCATCCATGAACTGGGGTATTATAAAGCAGATTTTCAAATGCATAGGAGAGAGTGAGAAACAGAGAAATAGAAACATCAAAACCAAACACATTTTAACAAGTAAAAAATCATTAGTAGTAGATAGAAAGTAGAAATACAATGTTTCAAAATACAGTAAATAATCTAGATATTATTTTTTGTTTTGCCAATGTGATCAGCATTTTTATCTGAAAAAATCTTTTTTTTTGTATACACAAGGTTTAATATATCTGATGGCAGAAGTAACTCACAATTTTTCTTGTACTTCCACAGGCTCTGTGAGGGGTGTGCTTTATTCAGTAGGGCATTTTGAGGGGTTTATTTGGTTGCTGTTGATTTGAACTTTTTTTTTTTTTTTGGGGGGGGGGAATTTATTTCTGCCCTGTATTCTTAAAAGCAATTAAAATATATATATATTTGTAGGTATACAAAACATCACTAATTGTTTTGGAATTCTCAGTGACTTGCAGTGCATCTGAGACTGTAATCCTGTCCAGAAACTTGCAGAAAGCAGACCACAAGGTCCTGGACACAGATCTGAGTGTCACACACTGAGTGAGGACACACACCTTGAGTTCTGACTGAAGAACCTATGCTTACATTGAGCAAAACTTAATTGGCTTACATTTCTCAGACACTATTGTGCTCCGGAAAGGAGCTGGTCAGGATCTATCTTTGGCCTGCCACAATTTTGGGAACTACTAGTAAAGGCAAGTATTTTTTTTCAGGGATATTTAATTGTAGACAAATTACTTGAAATTCTCACATCAACACCAAATTCATTGTAGTTTTTCCTTCTTCACAGAAAGAAAGGTTGAAAATGTCAGCTAAAATTAGAGTCTGATTGATCTCAGAACAAAGTTGGAATTAATTTAATTGTGAATTTCAATGTGAATGTCAACAAGTTTGAAATGGTTACACCTATAGGATCATAAGATCATAGGATAATTCTGGCTGTGAGGGAGCTCAGGAGTCTCCAGTCCAACCTCCTCCTCACAGCAGGACCAGCTCTGGGATCTGGCCTAGTTACCCAGGGCTTTGTCCAGCTGGGTCTTGAAAACCTCTGCAGCTGGAGAATGCACATCCTCCCTGGGCAGCCAGTCCCACTGCTGGGCTGTCATCAGGGAGAAAAAGATCTTCCTTATATCGAGTCAGAACCTCTCTTGTTCCAGCTGACAGCAGTTATTTCTTGTCCTCTTATGGTGCACCAGTTTCAAGAGCCCATCTCTCTCAGTAGCCTTCCAATAAGAGCTGAGAGACTACTGTAAGGTGCCACTGAAGACATTCCTTCTCCAGGCTGAACGAGCTCTGCTCCTTAAACATCTTTCCACAGGACAAGGACTACAGCTTCCCATGCCTGCAATGCCTTTGTGGCTCTCTCCTGAATTTATTTCAGTTAGCTGAAGACTTTCTTGCATTGGGCCCCTGAATGCCACTGTATTCAGGAGCAGTTCTTGATTCCAGAGATGTACTCCTGCTGTATCTTGTCTCTATTCAGGAGATCCCCCAGGGAAGCACTGGCTGTAATTCTTCACATCCTGGAAACCAAAAAAACTACTATGATCACATCCTGATCCGAACACTACATGGACTAGAGTCTCATGCAGTTGGCATACAAAGTTCTGCATAGATGCAGATTTAGCCTCTGAATGCCAACATATTCCTTTAACATTTTTCTTCCCTCATATTGTTGTACAACTGAAATATTAGGATAATTAAGTAAATTAAGCTAATTAAGATGTAAAACAGTATCTGTAAGGGGGTCTTAGGTATGTTATATTCAAAATGTCTTTGTAAAGATTAATAGAGAGTTTCTGCCTGCCTTGGCAACTCAACTATCTGTGGGTAGGTCTACACTGCAATCCAGAATGTCCAGTTCCTTGCAGATATGATTGCTCAAGTTAACATCAAGCCAAGCCAGCTCAGCTTCTGGTATAGCAAGAGGTAGTTCAGCTATGCAAATAGCCCCTACCATATCCAGCTTTGGTACACAGATAGCCAAAGATATAAGAGTAAGATGCCTATATGTGCTGTGTTCTGAGGTACAGGATGGACAGTTTTAAATCCCTGCGTGGCATCAATGTAAGAATGGCAAATGGCTTCCTTAAAAAATTTACATCCTTTGTCAACATCACCCAAGCAGTGTTTTAACAAAGACTGATCTCTGAGAGACTCTCTACTCTTCCCTCTTCTACTATACTCCATGGGCACAAAGATATTCAGACTTATATTCCCATTTACCATTCAGAGTAACAGTGGCACAATTCCATCACAGCACTTTAGGATGCCCTAGCTCCAATTACTGTTTCAATACTGCATATACTACTATATGCAGCAGTACTATGTAGTGTAGTAGTACCATCCTACAGATGTTTTGTGACACAGCAGAGAACCAACTACCCCATCAATGCTGGGACTGTTTCCTTCACCTTTCTGGGCTGCTGCTGAAAAGAAGGAAGCAAAGTGGTGTAAGAGGAGGTACATTAGCAACTGCTACAGCAGTACATGCCAAAAGAACAGATGCTGTCGTACGGTTGTTCACTCTCAGAGAACTTGGTCTAGGGAGTAAATGTAAGTACTTTTAGAGTCTGTAGCAGACCAAAGATTCTTCTTTGGCCACCTACCATCCTGCTGCTTGTGATGGCCAGAGACAGGTAACTAGGGAAAATTTTAATAAACAGGGAATTATTTGAAACCTCTCTCTATTATTCCTAATCTGCAAAAAGTACTTTAGGATTTTCCTGAACTGGACGATACATCTGGACCATCATGTTTAGTAGTCACTGATAGACTGTCCTCTATTTATTTAATGTCTTTTAAAACACATTTACTCTTTTGTTTGCCACAACCGCTATCGAAAATGAGCTCCACAATGTAATTATGTTTGTTTGATTTAGCTGCTTGTCCCTGGGTGTCCTCCTACTCTGCTTATTCCGAATTTCCTGCTGACATTAGCTATACAGCTGATGATCACAGAGGAGTAAAAGACATTTGTAGTGATAGTTAAAACTGAGCATTGGAATTTATTGCATTTTACCAGTGGGGGGAAAAACTCCCCAAAATCTCAAGGAATATTATTTCTGCTTATCTTAGAATATTGTAGGCACAAAATACTTAAATACAGATTGTGAAAACCTTTGCAGATGATGGCGACTCTTTTCAATTCAGCATGTATTGTTTAACTAATGTTATCAAGCAGTGCAGCCTGGAGATCTAACTGGGACAGATCACTTTAATTTTTATGCTAAGCTTGAAATATGTTCCACAGAACCAAAAGTTCAATTTCTGACAGTGTCAGTTTAACCCAGCAATTTAACTGAGGCAGAAAAAACTGAATAGCATGCAGTTTACTGTGTTATGGGTCTTTCAAATAAGACCACCATGATTTTTTATTTTATGTGGTCATAAAAAAGGTCCCATAGCTGTTTTTTGTAGTTGATGGAATTTACTCCCCTCTCCTTGGAAAAAATTTCTCTCCTTTCAGCATTAGGCAACTTAGTTCACACAGCTCAGCTGCTGCCCTCTAATTCCAGAAGGCGATGTTCTTCTGTTCTGTATGACTACAGCACACAAAATATTTGCAGACCTTTGTAAGATAAAAATATTTTAAATATAGGTTAATATTATGTTTATAATAGATGTGTGAACTAGTAAATGACTTTAAAACACCATCAGTGATTCAGAATACTGGACCATACTGTAATTTTATCAAATGACTAATTATCTTAAAACCACAGTCTGAACTGGCATTCCATGATAAGATGGTATAATCCGGTAAGTCAAAAGACCAAGTATTTAGCTGGGCCTAGCTACAGCTCTGTGATTTTAGATGCACTCTCCAGCAGGACTTCAAGAGCACTGAGGTCTATGCTGCTGTCTCCAGAGCATCACCTGTGATGGAAAATAGAAAACGCCTCATTGCTACCTTGTGTAATGGTAATGTTGTTCTTCTCTATTGTTTCTTGGCCTCTGTCATGGTCTTCAGAATGTGATGAGTAACTAAGCTCAAAGCAGAACATAGAAACAGAAGGGCTTAATACTATTCACATTGCCAAAGTACACGGGGCACATATGTCAGTGTTTACCATGCAATAACTGAGATGGTGTTATGCTGGTTCAGCCATCACCATTTAATGCTGCCATCAGTTGCCTGATCACACAGGATGACACTGAACTCAGCAACATCCACTCAGAAGTCTTCTTTCAGACACTCCTGCCATAGGCTCCTGTGGGCCCAGCTCCTCTGCTGTCCACTGTGGTGCCAGTATCACCTGCTGGACGCAATGGACGAAGATGACTCCCTCAGTGGCCCTTTACATGGAAAGACACTACAAAAAGAGCTCAGCAAGATGCAACCAGCCCCAGCAGAAGCCACCCCAACAGGAAGCTCTTCTGACTAATCACCTTGCCCACTACCCCAACCATGACCACCTAGGTGAGGGCAGAGCCACAGAGCCACAGGCGGGACAGGTTTTGCCTCTGGAACATGAAGCCAATAGGAAAACCAAAACATTCTGCTAGGTTGTGACTCATCCACAGGTCAACTCCAACTTGGGGACCCCAACTCAGGCCCCAGGACTTCACCTACTCTCTCAGTCCTCTTCTGCATCCTTCCTATATCCACCTTCTCATCCCAAATGCCCTTTTAACTTTACAGTTGTTTGACTATAGAAAGTATCCCCCCAATTTCCTTTTCATGAGAGCAGTGATTCCTTGGAGAGGAGAAAGGAAGAAACAGAATATCTAAGTTGGAGTCTGTTAACTCCCATGGGTTTTTTTTATCTTTCTCCTATTTGGTCTTCCTCAAAGAATTCCCCCTATAACTGATGGGCTTTCCCAGGTATCTTCTACCTACTAAGCTGCAACATGAAATAGTCACTTCTCCTGGACGTGTCCTAGGTGAGTCCTACGTTGCATTACAGCTGGGTGTGCCCCCTGATTGTGCAAACACACAGTATCCTAGTGGCAAGAGTTAAAGACTGCAGGGATGTATGGCCTGCATACATGACCAAAAACTTCCTTCTGTATAAACACAAATAATATTTTTCTGTAGTTTTAACGAGGAATTGCTGCTTCTCTTGCTGCCACGATGCTGATGGTGCTCCTGTGTCAGCACAGCTAACTCATGGGAAGCCTCTGTGTCCCATATGAACAGGCTTTAAAAACTAAGGAGGCTAAAACTCAAAGTCACAAGTTGCTTTCTCCTTGGGCAGGGGTTTGATAATATTGACAAATCTGCAAATAAACTGTAATAAGAGAGAAGCCTACAAACACTATCTGTCTACAAGTACATAGGGAATAAGCTGATTTTACAGCACTTTGGATTGTCTGTAAGTGCAGTTCCTGTGCTTTCACTGGAAACACCTGATTTTTAGGCAGGTTGCATTTCTGCGCTAGAATTTAAGCCCACACCTCCCAGTCTGGTCTCAATAAAAATCTCATATTCACCAGCATGTCCAATACCTATGGACTACATATAGTGCTACGCTCAGTCACAGCAATGATACAGCATGAACAAGATTGCTTGAACCAGTGGGGATCTCCATGCCAGCTGCAGTATCACTTTCAGCTGAGGTTCCCTTTTGAACTGGTTGCTGCCTGTCAGGAACATTCACAGGTTCCTTCATTGAGATCAGTTACCACTTCCTTCATTGGAAAGCCAAGCAAGCACAGCCTCAGCTTCTGTACTCACCTCTGTCTCTAGCAGCAGAAGCACTGTTCACCATAAAACAACTACCTGAAAAATACTTGCTTTGCTTGGGTTCCAACTCTGAAGAAGGTTCCACAGCCCGAAGTTGGACATCTGCCTCGCTTGTAACAGATATGTTGCCCCAGGAGAAAAAAAAAAGAACTGGCCACCAGTTTGGTTTAGTCCCAGCTTCCTCCACTTCAGGGAGTCTAGGTATCAAACCTAGCTTCTGTATTTCAGGATGCCTTTGCCCCTGTAAGCTCACCACATAAAGCCAAGTGAGCCAGCATTTATATTAAACCAGCAGGAACAGGGGAACACAGGGGAGACCACATGGTCCTTTGACTCTTGAGCAAATCATGATATTCACCTTAAGGAGCATTTAACTGAACCCTTTCCCTTCGTTTGCGTTATAGTCACTGAACCTTTTTGAACAAGCCAAATGCCTTGTCACCCAGTAATGTCACAAGCAGGTCAGAGGCCCCTTTCCCCTCCTGCATGCAAGACCCAGAGCAGTACTTAAGGAGTCTTATAGCAACCAGCTTCCATCTTCCTCACTAGTAGCTGTGGCCTCTTCTGATTTTTATTTACTGCTAAAAGGCAAATGCCACAATATCCTGAACTACCTGTGATGTCCTTTCCTTGTTCCCCACCCAAAGGATGGAGTATGCTTCTACTCAATGGTCTACTACTAGTTTCACAGGACCTCCTGGTGATCCTTTGCTATTGTGGCCTGCATTGGTCTTCCCCTTGCCCTTCAAAACACAAAGCTGAGTGCAGGCATGAAGTTGTGGACAGGCTGAGCACCACCATGACTGCTCTGTTCTTATCTGACTCATCACAGGCATTATACCCCATGCCACCAGAGAAGGGTCTATGAATCCTAAGGTAATTTCAGCCCTGATTATTACCCACATTGACCTGAGCAGGAAACCCAATTTGGGATTCTCACAGGTCATATCTACCAGGGGAGAACTTACAAATAAAATCATATCAGGTGCTTCTTTAATCTGTATTTATTTTAAAGACTCATTTACTTAAAGCAACAGTAACCACACCATACTAGACTGTTATTTTGCTACCAGTACAAGCCTTTTCCCAGGGATTGTTCAGGAACTGCTTTCTTTATCAGCTTAGAAGGATAACCACTACACAGCCCTTCCTCTGGCTTATCTTTCTAGTCACTCATCTGGGCTATCAAATGCCAATGGCCAATCCCAGGGTTGTTTTTTTGTCTCAAGCTGAAGAGATGTTCTATTGAAAGAATCTGTTGCCTCCCTTTCAGGTTTCTGAGAGTCACAAACAAAACAGAAAGCTTTTAAATGCCCAGCCAAGCCCAGTCCCAAGACCTTTGCCCAGTCAGATCCACAGCGAGGTGATTGCCTTCTCTCACAGCCAGTGGTGCTTTGCTTTCCTTCTAATGAAGCTGTAGCCTCTGCCAGTGGCTCATTTCTACACGGAGTTTTAATTAAAGCTTTCCTGTTCACAAGTGTTCCATGAGAAGCCCCCTGACTGACAACATCATGATGCTGGGCATCTCCTGGGCCCGTGCTGATGTTCCAGAGCAGAGGCTGGCTTCCTTCCCTGGACTGATTTTTTTGCCCCTCAAAGATGCACCTCGGGTTGCTAGATACCCTTTGGGCCATTTTGCCAGTAGGCTTTGGCTGCTGCCTTTGAGGGTTCCAACTTTTACTGTTGGTCTTATTTTAAATTCCTTCTATGTCTTTATTACTCCTGCAAGCACTCTGATCTATTTTTCCCTTGTGATTTTGCATAAATAAATATTTACAATTACTCTCCTTAGAAACAAAAAAAATATCCACCTGACATCTCTGCTGTCCATTTTGACAATATTTAGGGTTCCTGCAGGTAGTTTCAGTAGAGGAAAAAAAAACAGCCCATGATGACGGGCTCAGATATTCCTTTTACAGAAAGACAGCCAGGATCCCCACCCCTTCAATGTCTGGAATCACCACTTGCTTTTCTGTTTTCTCTCTCCCTCTTCCCTACACAGCTCCTGTTCCCAGCCCACCTTGCCCATCACTGTGACTCCTACTGCTCCAACAGTGCTGGTCCACAAGAAAGCTGAACTGTTTTCTGCAGCTTTCCCACATGAGGTCTGGTTGCAGGTTAATATTACATCTTCCCTACTTAAAGAGTCTGTGCCACTCATCCAGTGAGGCACCTTGTGTCCCTTTTTTTTTTTTTTTTGAAAATAATGGGAAAAAGGCAAAGAAAGCATGAGGATTGCTGCCAATAGTGCTCAGATGTTACCATCCCATTTTGTTCCTTTAAACTAATCAACCATATTCTTTTCATGAGGCTGCATATCAATATCGATTGCAGGAAAAAATTCAATCAAGGGATACATTTGTGGCATGTGTAAAAGGCAGTTTGGGTCTGAAGAAGCATTGAGATATCGTTCCCCTCTGCTCCAGCTGTTGCTGGTAATTTAAATACTTTCCCATCACCCTGTAAAACCTCAGAAACCTTCAGCCTGGATGAGTAGGAAAGGGGAGGAGACAGGGAGAGGAAGATAGTTTTTATACTGCCTGAATTTGGAAGGCTGTTTTCTCCAGGCTGGTTCTTACTGGTCCATGTAGCCCTACTAAAAATAAGTATAAAATTCACAGCTAGTTTTCATTACATGAGTGCAACAGTGGAGGATGTCCTCCTCAAGTGCATGAGCAGGAACCTCAGTAGAGCAGAACTTGAGCTGATTAAAAAAGGGCACGACAAACACAGTGTCTTAAGGATGGGATACAACAATGTGCTGCGTGCTGGTTTGAGTTAGAAGCAAACCAATTCCGTTCAGTCATTTTAGATTTCAGCTGAGTCTCTTCTAACTAACTGCACTTTCCGAAGCTAACAGCATGTTTTTGCAGACAGTGTCTGCTTCTAGCAGTGATAACGCTCAGTGTTTAGAGTTACTACCAAGGATTGGGGAGCAGACCAAGGTCACCGCTAACTCTTGTGTACGACATCGAGGGGTGCAGAAAGTGAAAGGCTGCACCTGTGGGGAGGAGCAGCCAGGACAGGTGACCCTACACTGACCAACAAGGTATTCCATCCCATATGCATCATACTCAGTATAAAGCTGAGGAATCACGAGGGTCTCGACCCTTTTTCTTTCCCATCAGCCCTTCCACTGGCCTTCCCTTCCCTTTGGGGTCCTCTGCCTTCTTGGACCCTTCTCTTCGGCCTTCCCTTCTTGAACCATCTCGTGCCTTTGATCCTGATTCTTGTGTTCCTGAACTCAGCTCCTGAACCCAGTTCCTCTCTGCTTCTGAACCGAGTCTGGGACTTTGCCAGTGGCTGCTCCACAGCCTCAGTCATGACAGTAATGTAATTGCCATCAGGGGGAGGCTGAGTTCAATACTGATTTTGTATATATTTGTATATATTCCATTTTATTGTTATTATCTTTATTAAAGCTGTTTCAGTTTTCTAATCCAGAAGCCTCTGTCTCATTCCCTTCCTCTCCCATTTAGGAGGGAGCCATAAGTCGCTCTCCCTTATCCTCTTTCTCTTCCTCTATTTGGGGGCGGGAAAGAGGGGTTAACAGAGAGTGCCTGTTGTAGGTCTGGTGGATTGAACCTGAACCTCGATAGACAAAAAGATACCCACTGTCTCCAGGAAGGTTGAGTGACCCACCTTGGGGCCATCACTGCCATGTGGAACCAGAGCCACATGCTTGAGTGTGTTGTAATACTATACCCTGAAGCATTTCCTCTAGAAATGATGCTTCAGCACCAGGATACTCAAGTCTTTGGAGCTGACATGACATTCAAAACTCTTTCAGAAACAAGGATGTGCTGTTGCCTGAGGCTGGTGGGACTATAAGGTGGAACAAGCAGCAAAATAGACAAAGATCCCAATTACTCTTATGTCCCCAATTATTCTACAAAACTTCTCTCCCTCACCACTTGTTTATCTCTGCTTTCTAGTTACTGCTTTGTGACCTGTAAACCCTTTTATGTGTGACCTGTTGCCATGCAAAGATGTGTGAGGACAGAAATAAAAGTACTTTTAGCCCAGAAGTTTTCAGACATACCTGGAAAATAGCCAATGCATTTTACCAACTATAGGAAAAACGTTCTCACTACTAAATGTGATTAGCTCTAGAATTTGCAAGTACAGTGCTGAAATCCATTCTTTAAATGTGAAATGTGAAATTACATCCTGGTGCCAGATAGAAATAATTGATTCAGCTGACAGTCACAAAGCATTTGAGAGACCATTAAAATAACTGAGAATTTAAATGGAATTAATTCACCTTCTGTACTCGCTGTGAGATTTCTACCAGAAAACAAATAACTTTTTGCTTTTTTCTTAGGAGATGCTTCTTAAAATGCAGATGCAATCAAAGCACAAAGGGAATTTTTTATCATGCCATTTTTTATACCAAATAGCCCCAATTAGCAAGTAATAATAGCACACACGTATGCAACAGATCCCCAAAGTATGGCTCTTAATCCAGCCCTGTGGTTGTGGGATTATGACTGAATTATATGACAGATGTTATTTTTCCCACATACTATCAAGCAATAATTTACAACACATTTGTGGCAGAAGCCACGCTAAGAGCTTGCTGGGTACAATGGTGATTTTCAGTGGCTTGGCCAGAAGAGCACATTGTGGGGGCTTGCCTGTGGAGCAGTGTGTGGGATGGTGATTTTCCCAAACTGCCACATCAGGAACCAGATTTCCCTGTCAGGTTCACATCTTCCCTGAGCCTGAAACCAGAAGGTGTCAGCCTGTGGGGATGGAGGAGGAAGAGGGCCAGGGCCAGCTTCAATCTCTGCCTGGGGAGCCCCGGGGTCTCTTTCAGACAAGCTGCACTATGGAAAATATTATTTTGCAAAGAGCGGAGTCTGGTATTCTCCTTCATATTTTCATCTTCTACTACATTTTCAGCAGAGGTGATAAGTCTTTCCTTTTCTAAGGGGGAAGTTATTTGTTGAACTGTTATTTTTTAAGAGGACAGTTTAAATGGCTTCTCCAGACACACAAGTGTGTGTTGTAGCAGAAAGACCAACCCATGCAGGCAATGGAAATGGGAAATTCTAGTTTGTCTGAGTGGCATCTACAAATGTCAAATAAACATAAAGCTCTTCAAAATTGAGGTCTAATAACTTGTATGTTATTGCAAAGCAATTTGGAATACATCAGAAAAAATAAATCTTGAAGATTCTTACACCTCAGCCTTAACTAATCTCAACAGAATGGAAAAAGCATACCAAATTGAACAGAAATGGTAACAAATGTAAATGCTTTTTATCATCCTACCGAGCTTAGTAGAAAAAAAAAAAAGTAATTAGTTCCTAAAGGTTTGAAAGAATGATTAAGTTGTTTTTCAAAGGATGTATGTATTTGAACATTAGACTTCTCTAGATCTTATCTTAAAAGCTATCTGAAATGACTACAGAACTGTAATGGCTGTGTTATTAAATGCTATATGCTTTTCCTCAGAGGATATTGGCATTACTCATGTGGGCCTCAGAATTTTATTATTATTTTAGTATCTTTAAATGAATGGACTGTCCAAACCATTGGGAGTAAAATGCAGTGTACTAGGTCTGCATAATTTAAAATATTTTTAAAAACCCTTAGAAGAAATCATGCAAACTGCTACTATTATTTAGTGCAGAAATCTATCATCTCATACAAGCCACTCTTGTGATCACCCGTCTCTTGTAAATGCCTTGAATGTAAACCATCTGTCTCCGTGGTCACACTAAAGACATGAGAGAGAGGGAGAGAAAGGTCATGTGCTTTTGGATCATGTCTAACATTGATTTTACGTACAGTCTTAAAATGTTCGCCCTTTTGGTCACTGCTTCATGTGAAAAACACAAGGAGGACCTGTAGGTATAGGTGGCCTTGCCCTACAAATCTCAGCTGAACCATCTCAAATTTGACACTGAAGGAATCCAGGATGTTAGAAGCATCTCTACTGAGAAATACAGAATAACAGACAGAAAGCAGGAGATAGCAACTGGCCGTAAGTTGGTGAAAGTTCCTCAAAGGAGAGATGGAGCCACAGCTCCCGCCAACTTTCCCTGTCCTTTGCACAGAATGTGGCTAAAGGAAAGTCTTGCTGATGAAACTCTAAAATCCATTAAGTGGGATTTCCAGTGCCCTGGCTCAGCTGACAACTAATTTGTTTTGCCTTTGCCTAGCAGGGATTTTCCATGCAGTGGACTCTTGTTTGCTATGTAAGTCATCCAAGTATTTGTTAGTGTCATATCCAGAGCCAGATGATGTTTATTCTGCTAACATCCAGTCGGACTCTGGCAGCACTCATTGAGGTCAGGGTTTTATTTATAGAAGCAGATATACATTAAGATTCATTTTCTTCCCCTCATTGTAATCTACCTAAGCTCATCCAAAATAGAAAGAAATATGTAGACATGCGAGTAATATATTAATTGGGCCAGATCTATAAATTAGCACAACACCACAGAAGCCAAGCAAAAAAAGCTTTTCAGAGCAGCTGAGGATCTTGTCTACTATTTCTTGCAGGGAAGGGAAGGGAGGGGTTTTAAATCAGAAATTATAAAGCAAAAAGCAAAACCAACCATGCAACAAAATCTCCTGGCATGTAGCAGAAGAGGTCTGCAATGCAAAATCCCTCAACTGAGATCTGCAATTTGAAGTATTTCTTTTTTTCTGCTATGTTCCACATCACTGGAAAGTGCAAGAATCAGAGCATAAGAGAGCTCCCAGCAAGGAAAAGTAACAAGACTTAAAGCAATTTACCTGCTGAAACTGAGAAGACATTGTCAGCGTACGCAGTCTGAGATAAAGCAAAGCGGAAGAAAAGCTGCAGGTAAGATCCCCAGACAAGCAGGCTGAGGACCAACATGCTGGCTGCAGCCTGGCAGGCTCCAGCTCAGAGGTGCAGGGCTGCTTTGGGGATCTCTCTCCTCGCTCCCTCCCTGCCTCGCCTGCTCTCTGCCTCTTCCCTCACCGTGGGATGCGTGTGTGTGTCTGTCTGAGTATGTCTCTCTCTCTCTCTCTCTGCCCCCCCTTCCCCAGCTTCCCCCCCCACCCTGGGCCTTTAGGAAGAAAGAA
>JAVSBS010012546.1:12114-33266 GCA_033124195.1 Coracias cyanogaster | reverse complement strand
TTTTTCTCTTAAATCAAAGTGTGATAGACATGTAGATATTTCACTTAAAATATTGAGACAAACTAGGAAGATGGAGGGGGATGATTGAAAACATTGCCAAAAACTTCAGAATGTATAACATGTTTAGATCAACAGAAGTTTATCCTTTTCCAGAGTGAGCGCTTTTTTTTTATTTCATCCAACCCTTATTATTAGAAAAGAATTTAAATACCTAAAGGAAATGTATATTTAAATTTGCTCACAGACAGTGAACTTCAGAAGACTGTTAATCAATATAAATCTCAATAGGGTAAAAACGGTAAACTTCAGAGAGGCTGATAACTGCAGACCCTTTTGAAAAGGTAACAAAATTTAAGAGTTTCTCTTTTGTGGTACAAAAACCAAGTTATTAAGATACAAAACTGGACCTCCCTCAAAATTAAGTGTTCAATTATTTTAGCAATTTACAAAGAAAATGTTTCCTTATAGTCTTTAAAAAAATAATATAAACAATTAAGGCTTTTAAAATGCAAAACATTCAGTAGCTGAATTTGCAGTTGCACATCTCAAATATGATTTTTAAAAATTTAACTTCTCCCCTCTTGTTAAATCTATACAGTAGCTTCCATTAGCTTCTGTTTTTTCATTTCCTTTTAAAACTAGATTTAGAGATCAAGTTAAACACATAACTAAACTGACTGAACAAACAAGTGCACATTCTGCAAATTCTGGTGGGTCTATACATGGCATCTTAAAGACATTCATAATCTGGCAGTGTTTTGGGTCTTTACTAAAATAATTTTTAAAAAATACTTTAATTGTAAAAAGACCCAGTCAAGACAGTTAATGTGGTAGGTCAAACCAGAGTCCTGCCTATTTAAGGAATGTCTGTAAGCTGTGGTTCATCTGCAATAACAAAAATCCTAAAATGAAGAGACCAGTTGAGGCCCTGACACCACAATCCTGAAGAGAAAAAGTTTAATTGGAAATAGGCATAAAATGCTGAACAGGTAGCATGCTGAGAAGTTACCACATCTGAAGACAGTTAAATTCAAAATTGAGCTTGTTTTTTCTCTAAAAATACACAGGGTAATCTAGCTTTCCTTTTTTTTAAAGTAGAAACAGCATAGATGAAAGTTTATTTGGTCTGAGATTTTTCAAAAGAATAGTATTGGTAATCAGCTGCTTCTACACCATTCTGAAGTTCCAGCTACACTTGGCAGTACGGGCTTCTTCAGTTTTCTCCCAGCTTTCTGCTTGGAGAGCTGATACACATTGGTAATTAGCTACAAAAAAATTCCAATAAATTATGAAACTGGCTTGCGTAAGTCCATGCTGAAATGCCATGTTTCTCGTGGCTGTGTCTGGCAGGATGAAGTTTAACTCAGTAGCCATTTAGTAAAGATTTAGGACAAGTACTATGTATTGCAATACTGCTCCAGAATTTTAAAAGGATCCTAAGCCACCAGTAATTACTGTGACTGTAAGACAGCCCTGAACTGTTTGCTAGTGCAGTTCAGAAGAGGCCATAGTAAAAACAAAAGCTGCATTTTGTTTAGAAATAATTCTTTTCCAGTGAAATTTCTACAGCGCAGGTTTGCTACTGAAGTAGTTCATGAGTTCTAAAAGGTGACTGCAGCGTATCTAGCTAAACACAACATTCTCTTCCAGACTCAAATGTTAAGATGGGTTTGGTTTTTTTAAAATATTTTGTTCCATATAAATGTACTACAAGAGGAGAAAAACACTGTATCAGATCATTACATTTCTTCAGAAACTTATGTATTCTTTAACTTCCCAAGACTGAAAGAAATAGACTTTGAAACTTGCAATGTTCTTTATAATACTATTAGGAAAGCAGTCACCCAATTTTCTGTATTTCTTTCACAGAAATTAAATGCATTTATAGTATGGAAAGAAATAATCATGCTAGCAGTTTTATAGGTGGCGCATACAGTACGTTACAATATGGACTTAATGACAACATGGACTTGAAATTCATAATTACTTGCAGAAGGCCGTATTGTCACATCCTCTGTATTACAATTGTTAGCATTAGCTAGATCAAGACAGCACAGTTAAACTACACTGTATCTCCATCAGCTGTATGCATTTCCAGTAAAGGAATTGGGGCACCAAATCAGACTAGCTGGCTAACAGAGTTGATCTTGTAAACCCCCTACCTGTTCTGTATTCATTGAGGTGCAGTGTACAACAGCACTAATATTTCCTTATATCTGACTTTATAACTTCCATTACATTTTATAGTTTACTATTGCCAAAAAAGAACATTTTGGCAATAGTAAAAAGCTTTACTTAGAGTTATCCTTTAAGAGTTCTACAGCTCTTGTAGAGTTGGTAAGTGTAAATACTGATTTTGTCAGTGTTAGTTCTGTAGCTGAAGGCAGAAGTGTTCCTATCTGAATGCTTGGCAGCATTTACTAGATGACAAGCATAAACATTAACTCAGCTTCACAGACTGGACCACAGGAGTAAGCCTTATGAATAAAATACTCAGTGCAAATATTAATGACTAGGTATGGCCAGTTCACATGAAGGGGAGAAAAAATTTGTCTGGTCTCGTTGTTATTTTGGTATTCCCCAAAAGAAGAGATGACCAAACCCAAGGATGTACCTGTTACTTCGCTGACTTCCATTTATTGACACTGGTGTTTCTTCTAATTGTAATTTCAACCCTTTCCTTGACATGTGCCAGGGATCTAGAACAAAAGTCAACAGAAGGTTTCAGGCAGAAGTTATTCCAGCTTTTTCTGAAACACATTTAGAGGAAAGCTAAATATGGGAAACTATGTCAGCTGAAATTGTAAAGACTACTTAGCATAATCTTTGAAAATTACACTGAAGTCTTCAGTCTATGCAAGTTTTACTAATGGCTTCAATAACAGAACATGAACTTCAAGCTGAAACAGAGTAAGTATCACATTATGTCATCCAGCTCTGTGGTGGAGAATCTAAGTTTGTATGAGGTAAAGGCATCATCTCATGAAACACTGGTTGGTCACTTCCCATATACCTGAGTTTGGCAGCAAGTATCACTGGAGATGTATGGGCCCTAAATTGGAATTGGATCAGCACTAAAGGACAATTCGTAAGAGATTATTTTAAGAAATATAAAACTCATGTGAGTTTGTGTCCCTGTCCACACCCAAGATCTATATATGTTTGGCTTCATGTTAGACTATATCAAACAACCCTACTTCACTCGCTTTTGGTCCCAGCAAGACTATTTGCCACACCACCAGCACCTGCTTCCATAAATGCATGGCTGAACTAGTGATGAAGGCACATGTAGTGCTTTATTTCATGTTTCATCAACAGATGCCTTTATTTTCATCATATTGCTACAGTAAATTTAGCTAGCTTAGTATAAACTATGCTTACAAACTTTTCACTTGAGTACTCAAACTTAGCAGACCTGTTCCAGATGGATTTCCCAAACCTACCAATATTTTGTTGAAAATTTTTCTGTGCTGTCAGAGGTAAAACGGAATCCTGACTTGTAAAGGTAATTAAATAGTTAAAGTTCTTAACCTCAAAAAGCAAAGAATTGCTCATTTCAGCACATGAAGCTCCTTCCTGAGTGCAAGTAATCCTACAAACCAGAAAAAGAATAAAGGCAGTAAAGAACTTCTAGGTTTCAGCAACTTCTCCAGAGCTAACTCTCCAGGTAAAGAGAGGTCAGTGATAGAGCTGACATAACGACCAAAATTCAACAGTAGATAGCTGACATGTAGTAAAAATACTGAGTTACTAGAGGGTCAGAACAGCTTCTTCCAGCTTGCTTTTCTGTTGGACAAATGTAAGAACAGGCTGTGAACAAGAATGAGCTATACGGAAGCACTATGGAAATGAACATCAAATAAGACTTCAGCGTAAATAATTTTGTATGAGGAAGTGTCATTCATTTCACCAAATTCTGCCACTCAAAACAACACTGCTAACAGTCTATTGCTAGTTATGCTTACAAAAAAAAAGTAGCTGCACTGAATCACAAGATAAAACGTGTACTTTAAGTTCTTGCATGTGGCATTTGCTACCATTGAACCATATGAGCATTTTTCAGTGTCAGATTTTTCTTGTTACCAAGGTCTTGTTATCACAGCATAGATGGAAAAAATGTGAGCATCATAGTGCAACTAAGGCTTGCTCTTTTTGCTTTTCTTTAATATGCTTTTTAATGAGGATACTGCAACAACTTTCATTTCCTGAGTCACCTGGTGTTTAATGTTACAACCTTAAAAAGTCTCCTTTTCTATAAAATAAATACAGCACTTAATTCATTATGTTGTATTAAAGGATGTATTTTGTACAAAATTCAGCAATTGACTAGGATAAGCATCCTAATAGTAATAAAGCTCATCTAAGCAGTGAGCTAGCTTTGGGTTACAATCTATTGTAGCAGGAAAGAAAGGTTCCGTTAAAAAGTACATGAGCTTCACCTTTTACTTGAGTATTTCCTGCTGAATACACCAAAAGATTCCATTTCAAGAACTCAAAGTGCCTTTTATTACATACCGGAAAATTTTCTCAAGAACTTGTGTATACAAGTTGAAGAAACATTTGACAATAATGTGAAATACCCAATGAGTGTAGAGACTGACTGGCAATCCACAGAAGAGCACAGGCTTCACTTCTAGCTCGTGTGCCTGTGATGCACAAGAGCTCTGTAAAGACAATCTGAACACATACTTTATTATATTAAGTAAATGGCTAGCTAAAAAATATACTTTTTGCATTAAGTGAATTTTTAGAAATCTTCCTCTGGATCTGCTTGGTTATGTTGCAGATTCCATATGAGTGTTGCAGAAAAGTGGTATACTTGAGCATTTACAAAGTGCCTTTTAGAAAAACATCACTATGGCAGTGCTCGCTTTTTTAATTTTACAACTACAATGCAACAACAAAGAAATCTGTGATTGTTTTCTGTGCTAGCTTTTACCTAGTGGAAAACAAGTTCTACTCTTCTGGACACTTTCATACATATTATGTAGGCATCTGGAGCACGTGCATGCTAAATTTTATAAACAGATTTAAAGTACAAATCTGTATCCTTCTGCCAAAACGTGAGCTTCAGACAAAAGGGGCAAATGCAGTAAACATAAGTAGACATTATCTTTCTGATACTCCTTGAGTATTTTGTAACATAGTTTTCAAGCTCACTATTAAAGGAGAAAAGCAATTCTGTTCCTTTTTTTATTGTTAGATACTGTCATAGATACCAACTATTATAGTTGCTTTTGGAATGGTTAGTCACAGTAGGGTATAAATTAAGCTTCCAGATGTATTTTACTTTGCATATTAATGAGCTTATCTGCTTACAACTTCTGCTTCTAACAAGCTCACTTAGATTTCAGAATTTTTTTTCCAAAGCTTCAAGACCTGTGCAGAAAAAGGGTATTAACAGAAAACTGCTTGAATAGTGTGCCTGCCATCTCACATAACCAGAAACGCTTTACTCATTTTTACTGAAAGAGAAACTGAATTATCTGAGAGTTCAAACTTCATTATGAGCATTGACATTTCACTCTTCTTCCTTTGTGAGCAAATGACAGTATTACTGTAACTACAGTATTTGAGGTTTCAGGCACATCTGTCTGAAACTGGAAACATTACATGAATTCTTCTAATATGAGCACATATCTTAGGTAAAAAGATACACTCAATAGTCACAATACCTGCTCCAGCCAGATTTGCTCAAAAAGGAGCTTAAAGTAGCAATACTGTCACTGAAAATAATAAGATAACCAACACTTAGCTTGACATATTTATTTTTCCAAGGTCAATAAATAAATGTAAATACACAAATGTGGAAAAATCTTAGTAACAGAATGTTCTTAAACAACATTCTGACTAACGTCTTTGTTATTGACACTACTGAAATATTTTCTGATCTGCCTAAAGTAGGTAAAAGTCATTCTGTTGTTGATGCTCCATCACAGTAATTTGTCTGAAGAAGTTAGGCTGCTGCAAAGGAAAAGACATCAACCTTTGCCTTGACATAGAAAATTATCTGAACTGCATACATTAAGTATTAAAAGTACTTTTCTGGGCATGTTTTCTAAATACAGAAATTTTTAGATTTGCAGTTTGCGTATTAGAGACCTCCTACCATTCACTACATTATTATAAATGGGAAGTTGTAACAAAAGTGGAAAAAAAACCCCAAACAACAGAAAAAGGCATGGAAAAGTGGCCCTTTAGTTAGTAAGACATTCTTCCTTTATCCATCTCTTTTACATTCTGTGTTCGTAACAGATTTACTTGATTATTGGTTCCCATCATCGCAGCAAGTTTGCCCAAAATAATTTTAAAGCAGCTTTTTACCAGTGGACCTGTTTAGGCCCCCTCTCTCTTACAGACATTCTCCAAACACCTGAAGCCAGGAATGTCACGTTCCATCTGGCTGCCTTAGCTTTCCCAGATTATTGTATACCAATGCACTCACACAGGCTTAGAACATGAATATAACTTGTCCAGGAAAAGCAGCCTTTTTCAAAAGTATCTACAAATTGCTAAATAGAAATTTTATCAAAAAGGTTCAACAAGAAGGTAATTGTTGTTGACTTAATGGAAGTGGAGGAAGATTTGTGGTTCCCTCAAAATTCAGCAAGTACTCTGTTTCTCTGTTCTATAAATACTACAAGACGCAACATGTTTATTTGGTTCCCATAAATTAGAAAAATCTGGTTTCCAAAAGTTCTAAATTAGTGCTTTAAAAAACAAAATATTACACCTGACCAACCTTCCAAACAATCTCAAGAGAGCAGCCTCGCTCCCCTCTCATCCTTCTGAAGTGTGCTTTTTAAGGATACATTATTTATAAAACAAACAAAAAAGTGTGTTTTTAACTACAGGACACTTGCTTAAATATACAAGTGGACACGTTAACGTCATGTTAAAAGTTGAAGGTACTTCTGGAAAAAGGCAGATAGTTATTTTAACTCCGCATTCTTACACAGAATAAAGATTATTATAGACCTTAGTTTCCTCTCATCATCCACCTATCACATGGAGAGGTCAATAAATAAGAACTTATCTGGTCCAGTTTACCTACAAGAGAAAAAAATACTAAGAAAAAGAAGTTACCTATAAAATTACTTGTTTAACCCTGATAACATCTGAGTTGCCATACCCAGTTTGTAATTGCAAGAAAAGCAAATAATATTCATCTTGCTTATTAATAAACACCCCATTCTCTAAGACAATTTTTTGTATGATGCCTATCAAGTCACATATTTTTGGGGCAAGAAAGCTGGCCAGGAGGTGCAATGATAGCAGTAACAGTATAAATCTGGGTTCAAAAAAACCTAACATACCAGATAGAGAAGCAAAGAAACTTTGACACTTTGAAGAGGCAGTGCCCAGCTGTTACTTGGGCTCTTATGTCATGAATACTATACCCAGTCTAAGATATAGTTTTATACCTTGTGAGTAACACAGAATTCTTGTGCTAGTGTACAGACTTCAGGAAAGTCTTGCACAAAATTAATTACCTCCTTTGTTTAGAGTAGAAGATAAAATAGCTTACTAACTGATGCAATGAGTAATGGAAGTCACTATGACACAAAACTTGCCATGATTTGTGTGTTCAGCTACAAGGTGCAGTATTTCTTATGACTAACTCAAAGCACAGCCGCATCCAACTGTGATTTGGAATTCCATCTTGAGCAGCACGCACTATGACTTTGAAGAAAGTCTCTATAATTTGTAACAAAGTCACCCATCCTCTCTTGAAACATGAACAAAATCCATGGGGTAATCAGGCACAGGCGGCATGTAACAGGTTTGTCTTCCTTTTTTATTCCTTGTTTTTCCTTCTGAGGACATGCACTTGGCTCCAGACTAAATCCATTTTCTATTACAAGAGAACACAGCTATTCTTCTCTTTTTCTTTCTCTTTCTCTCGAGGCTCTTTACGTTTGCGTTCGTTACTCCCAGATTGTCTTCCGCTTGCTGGAGAAGCAGCGCCTTGCACCTGCTATATAGAAAAAAATAAATAAAATCTTGAATAAAACAAACATTGTACATGCAGTCTGAAGTATTATTCTATGTTCAAGTTCACAAACAAAAGTTTTAACTATTATGTAAACAGCAGAACTCAGGTAGAGTCTTTCGGTGTAAAATACTCCAGGACTGCCACAAAACTTATTTCTAAAAAAATGGAGTCAGCTGAAAATATATTTCAAGTCCTGTTTGTCCATTGTATTGTGTCCATATATTCAGAACAGTTGTTTCAATAATAAAATTTGGCTTCAAGCTTTTTCTGGCACTTGCTATGTTACTGTACTGGAATTTTCCCTGGTTTCTTTTGAAAGAACATAATCCACATTTCAAAAGTCGCAGAATGCAAGTATTGGTTTTGACAGCTAGATATGGAAAAGCGGGAGCTTTTTGCAACTAGAAACTACGTAAGAGCTTGCCAAGGGGTTGGTATACAAAGGCAACCTAAGTTTTGTTAATTCATCATGTATTCCAGCTGTTGCCCAATCATAGCTGTAAATAAGCATGCTGTTAAATCCTGGTAAGCAGGTTCTTCAGTTCTTTCTACCTTTTGCAGCCAGCAGTAGGGAATTTTTGTCTTAGAAGTAGCTGATGATGATTCTATTAAAGCAACAAGCAGTGGAAATAACACAATTTTCAAAATTCTTGTTTCATGCTTAACAAGCACATCAGTTAATGGTTCTAAATTGCTTCACACCAAAGATTCAGCCTTCATACAGATTATTTTTTTACACGTTTGTAAATAAAAGCAATTTTAGAAGTCTTCAGCATTTGAGAACTCCCTGAATCCAGAATACTAACTTACATACAGCCTCTTGCACAGAAGATTCAGTTATATAGAAGTTTTCTATATACATGTGCATAAAATCCCATTTTCCAAGCATTCTGAATGCAACTGCTTTTGAGGACAGAACAGAAAGGTGCACTAGGAGAAAATTTTCTAAATTTGAAACAGAACTGAATAGATTCACAGGATATTATACACCATATATTCTGTAATAATGCTTTCTTACCTGGACCTGAGCAGCTGCTTGTTCTTGTTCCTGATAGTACTGAGAAGCTCTCCGGTCCTCCTCTTCCTGGAGCTTCTTTGCCAGCTCTAGATCGCTGATTCCTTCAGGGATCTGTTCCCAGTTAATGTCTTGATTTTGCTGCTCTTGTTGTAGAGACAATGCCATGAGATAATCCTAAAGAGTAAACCTGTTTATTAATGCTCTTTCACATAGAAAAGAATGAAGTTTGATCAAGTGAATTTTTCAGCATGTATGGCTACACAGTACCATCACTTTTCCCCCAGCCTCACCTTTAAATACATTTACCTCATGGAAAGTAGGAATTTGTTTCAGAACCTGTTTATAACCTGAACTGCATAAAGATTGATAAAGGTCTACTTTACATTTCTCCTTTCACAGAACCTATGCCACAACATACAAATCACAAGAGCTAAAATAAATAAATAAAATTATTTCAGGTTTCAAATCCAATTACCTGAACAGCAGCTCTTAAAAGAAAGTGTCAGCTCACACCAGTTCTAGGTAGAAGCAAAGATTTTGAAGCTGTCTCTTTATAATTTGCTCTAATTAACATTTTGATAATGCTTGGTAGCGTATCTGTCCCCACTCAACTGAACAGTGTTTAGAGTACATCAGTAAGGAACACTAACTCCTACAAAGGTGAGAAAATCAAAAGGTAGTTTTGAATATATCTGGACAGCAACTCAAGATAGTACAAAACCTGTTATCTCTGCCAGATTCTGTATTCTACAAGAGAAATACAGTGCTTGAATTTATTAAGAATCTGCTTGTTCATTTTTTTCCCCCAGTATTTGAAAACATTAATGGTTATCATTATAAAGATAACTTACTTTGCTTGTTCAGAATGGAGGATTTCAAAGAAGCTTGGTCTTGCTATGTGCTCATGCATTAACTCGTACAAATAAGTCCTGTCTCATACATGACTTCTGGAAACTATTATATCTAATAAAAGTTCTTTGCAGAAGTGGATTCTGCAAAATTAAAATCAGATTTTCCAAACAATTAATGGCCGCCTTACTCTCACCCCTTCAAGTCGCGCTAATACTTAAAAATAGCATTTTTGAGAACCCCAACCTAAGCATCTAAAGAATTTTTTTTATAGTCCTATATATGCATTAGTACACATACACATCTGTTTAAGTCTACATATCAATGACTAAAAATAAGTACTTATTGTTATACATAGTCACAAGCAAACAGAAAAATACAATAGAAAGGCAGAAATGCAGTACTTGATCTATTTGATCCTGCTGCCCTCTGTAGACAGTTTCAGGGTCTGATGGAGGCCGCAAGTGGAATTCAGAATCACAGAAATTTCCATCACCATCCACATTGTGTAAGCTTTCCCAGACAACTTTCTCTTCTGTAAGAAAACCCTGGTCTGTCACCAGCAGATAAAGCTGACCCTAGGCAAAAGAATGAAAGAAAAGCTGTAAAACTGGGGGGAAAAAAAAAAAAACCAACAATTTTTTTTACAATCTGATATAATTAGCAGAAATTATCAGCTAATAAAACTGTTGCATTCCAGTAAAGCATCTTTAGATTTTTTAGCAAGTTTAAAATTTAAATGCATCAGTATATAGCATTAAGACACCAGATACTAATAGTCACTGCTAAATTACAGCCACACTTCATTTCTGTATTCCATCTTGTAATTTTTCATTATTAATGAAAGCTCATATTGGCTAAAAATTAATATACAACGTTAATATATATCTTGATAACTCCTTGGAAACACACCTAGAAAATATACCTCAAGACTGGCAGTGTAAATTTTAAATCCCAAGACAAATCACATTACATTCCAAAGGCAAGACCTGGAGACAAAGGTGATCTTGCCAAATAATAATAGAAGCGAGTTTAGTCTTTTTACAGTTCCGAGGCAAAATTTCTCACTTACAAACTCTGAAATTATAAAATGGGCTAGTCTGGGAGTAAAAGAGACAATACTATGAAGTCTAGAAGCTAAGGTACAGAAAGGATGAAATGCAAACTTAGGCTGAAGAAATGGGAGAGGAGCTGAAATCAGAAGGAAATTACACAAGTGGGCCTGAAGTAAAATGAGTTAGTGCCAATTGTTTGAGGTACAGTAAAGCAGCACAAAAATCCATGTTTGAATTTCAATTTTAACTATATTTTAGTATTATCCTACCCTTTTTATAATATTTTTAGAATTATACTCCAAAGCAAGAATGCTATTACTGACTACACAGCGTATTAGAACTAAAGCTTCCACTAGTATTACTGAATGTGCCAGATCAAGGCATTCAATGCAAAACTTGTTGCACTATTTATTGTGACATCCACAAAAGTTTGCCATTTGTATTACAGCAGCACACAAAGGGATCTCAAATATCACTATGCTAAAGATGTGCCAAACCACAAAAAGCAGTTCCTGCTCTATTGATTTCACAGGCTGAAGAGGCAAAAAGATAAAACGTAGCCAACCCCTCTTCAACCAGGACAGAAGTAGCTTACTGATTTCTCTCCAGTTATTAAATCGACTGTCTATAAGAGAGGCTGAAATTAAAATCAGATCTCTTCAATCCTACTAAGTTTACAGCCATCTCTTCTATGGCTAGTAGGTCGTACAACATAACCAAAATACTATTAGAAGATTCAGATGCAGTGATTGTTCTACTATTACCTAATACCACAAGATGCCCTTACGTGCAAGGCCAAACAGAACAGATTTTAAAAAGCCACAAAGGACACTACTATAGGTTCAAGCTTTGGAATGGCAGTTACCCCAGCACAGGTGGGCTTACGGACACAAATACAATTGTCAGCAACAATTCTGATATGTAACACAATCTAAGGAATCATCTTTCCCTCAGAAACCTGCCTAAAACCTGAATGCTACTTCCGATGCTTAAAAATCACTCAAAGAAAATACAAGGAATTAAATTTCACATTTCCAATTTGCACAGAATACCTATTTCACAGCAGTTTATACTGAAGTATTTTTTTTTTTAAAAAGTAAGAAAAAAATTGAAAAAGGAATCACAGAGTCTTTAAGGTAACTGTATTTGAACCTTTTAAATTTCATTTTGACCAGTATATTGATTCAAACAAAAATTAAAGAGAAAAAAAGGGGGAGGGTGTCAGGTTTTCCTCTTTGATGCCTTTTGAATTACTTTTTAAATGACTCAAACAGTGTGGCTTAATAATAATACTGCTGAAATAGGAGAATGTTAGTGCTTTCATAATTCCCCCAACTATTGTAAACTGAACTTCTCACACAGAATTAATGTATGTCATTGCCTTTATGGGATTAAAATCTAGTCTCTACCATTCAAAGGTATTTAAAACTAAAACTTGTTTGAAATAGAGAACTGTTTCAATATTAAACAAAATTGATATTCTTACTTTGTATTTTTAAGACCCTCAGCTGACCTACACCTGAACACTGATTTTAAAAATGCCGGCTTAGAATTAAAAAAAAAAAATCCAACAGTAATACACTTCCCTAATTAAAGACAAACTGCGTATCACCACACTACCTAAACGATACTGTTCCCATCCCAATACCAATTGCATAGTTTAAAAACTTGCTGCTTCACTTTAACAAAACCTAGCAAACCAACAAACACAAGCTCCCTAGTACTTGAAGAGACAGTTCCTTTTCACTTTATTGGAATGAAAGAACAATGTTTAAAGCACAGATCAGAGATCCAAAGGCATCTTTCCCCTTTTAAGTGCTCTGATCTCTACTTAACTTCAGTATAATTTAATGGAATTTCTTAAAAAAACAAACATATTCCCAAAGACCTTAATATTATTGCTAATATTCACATAAATTTTGGTAATAATCAGACAACTTTCAGTTTAATACAAAAAGTAAAAGGAGTCAGCTCTTTCTGTGCTAGGTGTAACATAGCTACTCATCTCTACAGATACCAATCTTCATAGAACTTTAGTGGTTTTGATCCTTCTACTCACAAGCAAGTAGAGGCCAAATAGCTATGGACTGGTTTTACAGGACCTGTTTAAATGCCATGCATGTTCTCTTCCCAGTCCTAAGGGCCTACAGGCCAATTTTACTGGCACGCCCAAATTCCATTGAAGGGATTCTGTGATATGAGAAAGTCTTTTTATCATACGATGTTCACGTTGCCTCTAAAATTGAGCTGCACTAAGTTATGACATGCCTGGTGTCAGGAACCAGCCACCACTCTCCAGCACTTACCAGATCATGAGATTAGTCTAGCTGCTAAGAGATAGCGATCTACAACCCTACGAAACAACAGGATTTCTAACTTGATGCATCCAGGAGACTTACATCACATTTGTACCCTACCAAACAAAGTATCTGCACTTAAGCAGCACTCAGCGCAACATGCAAGTAGGAAAAGGGAGCGCACAGTGACAGTATCACTAAGAATCTTTCTACAGTAAGCGTAGAAAACATTTATTGACACTGAAATAAGAAAACACCCAGGAAGGAGGTTTTTAAAAAAGGTAAAAAGTAGAATGTGTTCTCTACTTAACAGATCATGGTCTTGATTCTGCATTTGCTTTCTAGTCAGAGTTAAAGCTAAAACAGCACACTAAGGTAATGCAGTTAAGCTAAATGAATGTACATAAACATGTTTCTCAAGTACACCTTGCCAAGAACAGTGTCATACTTTACAAAGTAAATCAGGTCCTACCTTCACAAAATCTCAACTATTTCTAAAGTACTACCAGCTTACCTTTTAGATTTTTAAATGTGGGGGATTGTTAAAAATAAATACACAGTCTCATGGGTTAGCACTGCCCTCCAAAATACTAGCACATAATATACAGCAATATCAACTGATAACTGTTGTCAACAGGGAATAAAACAATAAAAGAAAAAGTCTCAAGTGCATAACTGTTGAGGTAAACTGTGCCTACAATAAAGTTATGAAAATTTACCCTAAGAATCAGTATCTAGATATTGTAGACCAACGCCTAAACTTTATAGTTTCACATACAAAAAGCTGGAAATCAAGTTTAGGATAAAAGTAAGACTATGCTCCTGAAGAATGATCTCTTAGTCTTCTGGTTTGCACTAAACTCTCTGAAATGCAAACATATGTAAGCTGCAGGTGACATTACTGGTTACAAGATCTCCTTTCCTGGGTTAATTTCATCACCAAATTAAGTAATTAAAATTAATGCTTTTAAGCTACTTGTTCTCATGCCAATTACCAAGTTCCAAGCAGTTTAGAAAACTAAAAAGGATAACCAAACACCTCCCCAATAGCTTCCTACAGTAAAAGAAAACTTTTTCAGCCTTATCCTTTAAAGTCTATGTACATGTTCTCCTGGACTTGTGAATTAGACCTGTTGGTTTTCATGAAGGTGTTGATATGAATGAGTTCTACCACTTTGAGATTAGTCTAATCTGAATGTTTTAACTGTTAAAGGAAATTAAGAATATTTTTAAAAATATACAGCATTTGATTCAGAGCAACCCTCAAAACAAGAACTGCACACTAAGAAATGGAAAAAGTATTTAAACATATTTAAGAAGTTAGACTCATTGCCTCCACTACGCCAAACTCATATCATCTTAAACGCCCAAAGAAAAAGTGCAATTATTACTATCAATTATACTTTGAATAAAAATCCATGTTGAGTTCTGAAACAAACTCAACACTTATAAACAAGAGAACATAATTGATACACACATACTTAATTCCCAACAGGTAAGCATCTTGTTACTTTTCAGTAGAGAAAATAGGTTGTATTACAGTCACGTCAGTGGGAAAAACATTCCAACTGAACTAAGATATTCTTACCAAACTGATCCCCTCTTTACAGTCCTGTTTTTCCTTGATCTAGGGAATTATCATTTGATGTATTTATTATCTGTGTAATAAAAAGCAAAGGCAAAAAAAAAAATCATCACATCTTTAACTGCTGAAAATGATTTCCGTATAATCACATGAGCCAAGACTATTAATATGCAATTAAAGGGACAGGAAGAAGAATAAATAACTACTCAGGCAAATGGACAAGTAATAGTGAAAGAGATAAGTTGACAACTGAACTGACATTATTAACTAACACTCACCATACTTGAACAGATGTCTACTACATTACAGAATAGCCATATTTGCTTTTTCATGTGATAATGAAATTTTTTTAATGTTAAACTATTTTTCTATAAACATGATCCTAATAATCAAGCTTTATGACAACATATTATATTATGCAAATTTTCAGAAGAGTAATAGTAAAATATTCGTTATTCAAGACAATATGAAATAAACTATAACAAATCATAATTGAACTGATGTTCTATTCTCAAATGCAATCCCTTAATCTCCAAAATGACATTGTGATATCAACTTAGCAGCTCTAAAAAAAAAAAACCCACAACAAACCACAAGTCTTTAGAGGAAGATTACCTCCAAATTTTTTTCATAGTAATTTCTGAAAAAACTCACTGCTGCTATTCTTCTACTATTGTTACTTAATTTCCATGACTTTGAAGTGAATGCTCTATCTAAACAGACAAATTATTGAATGAGCCCTTTCCATTTAACTGAATGACACAATAGTTACCTGTGTGAAGATTAATCTTTTATAAGTGTTCTTATATTAAATCAAACTGGAGCATTTCCACACAGTAACAAATATTTTCAAGTACAGCAACAGTGAACTAAAAATTATTTCCCCCTTTTTGCTTTTTGTCTTGTTAATAAGTCAAATACTCTTTTAAACATTTCTGAAGTGTTCTAATACAACTTCTCACTTCGTATTGTCCAGCTTAAACCCAAAGTATTATCTTCATCCCCATGAGTGTAGAAATGCCTTTTAAGTATCTGCTAGCAGAGACTGTTAACAAGCTTTTGCCTACAGTATAAAGTAGCATAATGTTGCTGTATGTTTATAACCACTATTTCTGATCTTGCAAGATGCACTTAAGAGTTAAAAAAACCACACCCACACCTATTATATTTAGTAAAAATTACAAAAATAATATTAAAAACAAAGGCACATTTGTGAGGTGTCACTCCAGTTCTCTTCCTTATGAATTCCTTCACTATGCATGCAAATACTATTAAAAAAAATATCTTGGAGTCAATAGAGACGCTGGACACAAAGAAAGCATCAGTAGATTAACCAGCCTAACAATCATACTAGCTGGACACTAGTATGCCCAACATTTCCCAGGAATTGTCACTATCCAACATCTGGTAACAGCAGCCTATTTCGAAATAAAGATCTAGGAATTCAGAACACTCTGCTGTTTATTCACACTTTTTCATAACTCATTTCAGTAAAACAGCCCTATAAAATCAGCAATCCAAAAGAAAGGTAAAGATCCTTTGATCTGAGAGTGGAAAGGAACTCTAAACTCAGTATAATTGGTTAGTGTTATCAGCATTAGTAAATATTCTATTTTTAATTTGATACTATGTGTTAAATAATAAATACCACAAAATCTTTGTATTCAAATTATATGCACAAAGGATGCTACCAGTCTCCACTTCTCCCATTTCTGCTCTAAAATATCCGCAAGATTTTTGTCTTATTGAGGAAGGACCAGATAAATGCATCTATAATGCATTTAAAAAACAGAAAGTATCTATTATCTCAAACTCACCAAAACAAACAACTCTAATACAACTTTATAAATCCCTTCAACCAAGCACCACAAATACTTAAAAAATTGCTCACAATCATATGATTGTTATGTGACAACAATATAGAGCAGAATTAAGGCTATTTGGGTTCATCTGCTTTATTAGAAAAACTGGTATGTTGAACTTAAAACTATCTTCAATTTATTAATTTTGGTCTTTGAATTATTTCAGTATCAACAAGTATTTATTTTTCTTAAAACTACTCGCATCCTCAATTATAAAGCTGATTCTAGAAAAGACAAGCATATAAGAGAACTTGGAACATGTTTCTGCATTTTCTTTGAAAAAGCATAGCAATCTGGGTTTTTTCTTTCCTCTAGTAAGTGCAGTTAAGATCAACCTATATTTTATTTTCTTTGAAATACAACATACTGAAATCCAAGTCCTTTTACTACAATACCAGCTTCAAAAAACCCCGCTGAACTTAAGAAATAGCCCAAGCATACAAGTCACTATCAGCTGTACATGACAGTTTCCAAATAAAAGTTTAGCTTCACTAGAGTAATGTACCTAACAGCTTTTCTTTATAAATCCTTGCTAATTACTCAAAGTGCCAGTGTTTCTAAAAACACAAGTTTCATTATAAGTGCATAACTTCTACTATATGTATAATTCCATTTTGTTTAACTTCAACTGTTTTGTTGGTGTGTTTCTATATATGGGTTGGAAGAGGGAAGGGCAGTATTGGAGGAAGACAAAACAAATAGCCATAGAAGTGCTACACCTTCTTTTTCTTGGCATATATTGTGTCCTCAGTTTTCCTAATTGATGGACTTTTCTCCATAGTCTAGCTACTGCTGACTACTGCTCAAACCATGAAAAAAAAAAAAAGAAAATCTGCAGATCTAATATTAAGCCTTGTAAAAGGAAGACTAAAGCAGTTTTAAAAATCTCAACTCTGTGACTATGCATTTGGCACTCACATGAGCATCCTGGAGGTCCAGAGATTTTGGGATCTGAAAGCCCAAGAGAAGTCTGTTTCTGAGTTCCTTGGTATGTAAGAATACCTAGTCACATAGCTATTGCAAATAGCTAGGTAGGTTAGAAACAGACAGAAAGGTACCGCTGACTTTTGAAAATTAACAAATAATTTCTATCTTTATTAAAATTTCGGTATCTCAAATTCTGTAATTTACTACTCACCAGAAACCCAAAACAAAGTGAACAACACTGTTGAGAATTGACAACAACCCCAGGAACTAAAGTACTGTAGATAAAATGGAAATGGAACACTAGCTGGGAGGCAGGTAACCATAATGGCCATATTCCAAAACTTAGCATTTCAGAAGTCTAAGACTTCTCAAAAAGGATAAAAGTACACTGCCTTAGAAGTAGTAAAGCTAAGATACACAATTATCAAGTAATACTATTCTTCAAATATTTTAGCTCAGTATTTCATAAGACTTTGGTTTAGTTCTTGCACTTTAATTTCAGACACATTTTTACTCACCACCTTAACTTGTTCTATATTTTTAGTATTGGTTAAGGATATTTAACTCATTTGAATATTGCATTATATTTCTGTAAGGAAAAGTGATCTCAGCTGAGAAGTATATGTTTACAAGTATGAAGTTGATAAAGCACTGACAAACACACAACAGGTTTTGACCTTTAATCTAAATACTTGGCTGCAGATAACGACAGTCTAAATTTTACAAACAAAATTCTGAATTTATAATTCACAAGATCAAAGTGATACTCATTGACTGTATTTAAAACAAAGAATAATTCAGCTTTTAGAAGTTTGAACAGTAACATGAAAATAAATTATTTCCAGGAGGATTTAAGTGTTTTATCTGGAATATCCTTTAAACACAGTGAAAAAAAAAGTTTCTTGCACCTCTAGGTTCCATTTGTACCCAGAAAGTACATCTGCACTTCTGCTTAGTATTTTCTTTCAAAAAGCAAATTGGTTTGAGGTTGGGTGCAGTTTTTTTCCTGTTTTGTTGTTGTTTGGTGTTTTGTTTTGTTTTTAAAAAAAACGGAGGGAGTAGAAAAATCCTTTTATCTGTCCTGCTGCTTTAAGAAAATATGATTGTACATAGATTTAAAACAAATCTCAGATGCGGTCTAATAAGCTATTAGAAAATCAAATTATGAGTAGTTACTCAAAATGTCAAAGACAAGCATTGACAGTCAAGATGAACAGAAGGAGAAAAAAAGTACTGCAAAGCTGTATTAGAACAAATATGGTCCATAAACTTGCCAAGCCAGATTCTCCATTCCATGAAGGAAGGAGTTCCAGAAGCATTAACTAAGTTGTAACTTGATTTTCATATCCTGGAATACTCCTTTCACAAATCTCATTATTTTGCATCCCCAGTTTCAGATTTAAAAATAATTAATCTCTTCCCTAACTAAGAGAAACAATATTACAGCTCATCTCAACTTCTCCGAAAGCTTGGGATTTTGAACACCATGATGGAGCTACTCATTCACTGGCCTTAATGTCAAGCAAAGTTTTATATCCTCAGAAACAAGAAATAAAATTAATTAATAACTGCCAATCACGAACTGCAAATAAATTTAAATGATGTAAGAAATATATATTGTTATACATAACGACAAAGGGAGCTAACACAGAGCAAAATGAACATAAAGGCAAGAGCTACAAGAAGATTTAAAGTGATCCATATATATAAAACACTGCAATCAATAATTCACAAGTAATATTTGCTATACCTTGCATTCACCATAAGCTGTACTTACATATAACAACAAATGGATATTTATTCCTCTTTCAAGACAGGGGAAAAACAAGATTTGCTTTGAAATGAGAATGCAAACCACAACAGTAAGGACAAAAACGTTGAATATACCTTGTATTTGGTCATGGTGCTAAAATGGTTGTTCCTGAAGAACACACAAAGCTCTCCCTCCTGGACAGCTGAAGTCAACTCACACAGTCCATGGTATGTCAACTGTGTAGCTGTGTTATTTAGAAATTGCTCAGCTACAAATCCTACAAAAGCAACACATACTGTTATGTGCAACTATAGCATACTTCCTGGTTACAATGGTAATATTTTTCCTACCTCCCTCCTACTAAGATGCCACCTTATTGCCACAAATCTAAGGGAACACATTCAGAGAGGGGAAAATGAGTTGGAAGTTCTAGAACTTCAGCATTCTAGGCAACCCTCTCATGTTCAGAAATGCTATATCCCCTTCTAGTATTATTGATTTTTGCCTTATCATCATGTAGTATAGAATTCATATCCTAATTACAGGAAATAATTTATAGACAAGTCAAAATGTGAATGTTGCCCATAATACCTTTTCATAAAAGGAAATTCTCTCCAGTGTTAGTTTTGTTTTTTTTTTAAAGTAGTTTTAATACATCAAGAGAATGTGGCTGATCCTTGGTTTGGAAAATGCATCAGAGAAGTTTAAAAGACAAGCACAGTGTTGTCCACTTGCCCAGGGAAAGAAGTTCAGCAGATGGAATGCAGCTCTTCACACTTATCTCTATGTGCAAAGACCCACATACAAAAACACACAACTATGATTTGATAGGACACTTTGATAAAGCATAGAAAAAAAAAGTTACCCACCTTCACTAACCAGTTCACTGTTGTCTGACTGTTTACAAGAAATTATCTTCTCCACTAGCTGATTATAACTGCAGTTACCAACTGCTTTTACTATGTCAGCAACCTGGAGCAGGACGAAACGGCATACAAAATAGAACTTAACCTTTGTGAAGGACAGAAAACAGCTTTAAGCCTATGGCAATTATTCACAAGAAAAATAAGAGTTTCAACAAAGAGAGGATGTTATAAACACGTTTAGCCCAGACTGTGACACATTTTGCTGTCTCAGATCCCATTTTAAGTCCTTGAGTTTACACTTCACATCAAAAGTTGTTGCTAAAGCAGACAGAGGAGAAAATGGGGCATCAGTTGGATTACTTGGGTAGAAGGTGAAGTCCAAGCAGATAAGAGAACAGCAACTTATGAACAACACATGAAGACAAAAAAAGTCTAAGGTAGATTATTCCAAACACTAGTTTCCCCCTAAGTAAACAGTAACAGATTACTGCTCATTAAATATTAAAAATACATTATATGTTTGTTAAAAATGCTGTTGTCTCTCATTGGTTCTAACATCCACATTTCTCAAAACCTCTGACTAGTAAATCAGAATTAAAGAACGGAGGAAAGTAACTTTTCTTTCCTTCCAAGTGTTCTCTAATGAGCTTTCAAGAACAATGACTTGGACACCATATCTGACAACTTCCTACCTCCCCTCAGAAAAACAAATCTTATTTACATGGTCATGAATTCAGCACAGAAAGTTTTGAAAGTTAGCTTGACTACAGACTTAGTCTCTGCAAAGTTACCACACTAAAAAAATAAAATAATAAAAAAAACCCCACATACAGTCCGTATTCATTCCTCTTGGAATAAAATCCAATTTTTCTGACTAGATTTAGAAGATCCATTACCATAATAATTATTATTTACTTCAGTTAAAATTCTGTAACCTGGGGGGG
>JAVSBS010012546.1:0-12104 GCA_033124195.1 Coracias cyanogaster | reverse complement strand
CCCCCCCCCCCCCCCCCAATAAAATTCAAGATAACTTATATTCTGTTTGAATTCTTGCAAAAAGTAAGTTACCTGAGGGTCCACTAACCATCCATGGTACAAGGGGATATCAAGAAGATCAAACACTATGCATTCAGGTGTGTATTCAAATACTCGTACACCTGTAAACTTCACATTGACATCCAGACCCGTCTGTAACTTATGTAGAATCGCCATTGCATCACTCATATTCTGAGAGCAGAAGGAAAAAAATAACACCAAATTACCAAATGGAGCATTGTACACTTGGTGGTTACTTTTGTAATCTTTCATAATTTAATACTCATCAATTCAACATTTAAAAAGAAAAAAAAACAACAAAAGCACTTACAAAAGGGGATATTAGCTAAATAACTGTTTCAATGCATACTCACATTATTCATTATGACTGTGCCAGAAGAGATACGCAAAATAAGAACTCCCAATCAGCTGTACCCAACTTTCTTCTACACTCATAAGGCGCTTTTAGGCAGCTCTTATTTCTTTTAGCTCTATTTCCCACAGCCGCAAACCAGATGTTTGCTAGAAGAACTGCATTATAAGGCAACCTCTAAGGGACACTGCTGAGGTTTCTTCTCCCCTTTTAAGTCCTATCTTACAAGCCAGGCTGAAGTACTTGCCACCACATAAGGAATGAACAAAATAGATCTACAAAGATCTACTTGCCAACTCTAATTTGGGAGTTCAGTATTTAGAGTGCTGAAAAAAATGAAGAATGCGATTTGTTGTTGTTGTTGTTTCATAAGACAAGCTTTGCTATCTTACTTTGGGCATGCCTTTAAATGCCTGTAGATTGTACTGTGGAAATGAGTCATGAAAGTATCACTTGTAGCAGTGATCCCAATGGAATCCTAAGGGGAATTATCAAGTTATGAAGATCCAGTAACAAACCAAAAATAAGCCAAAGAAAAAAAACGCTTTGTGAGACAGTTCTCTTGAACCAACAGACAAAAAAAGTTTCCTGACACGCAGGAAAAAAAAATTTCCACCAAGTGAGAAGTGTCCATAAAGAGTATCATCAGAAAGTACTTGTAGTATTTACAACAGATTCAGGGAAACTGGTGTGCTTTGTTGTTTTGGGTTTTCTTGGCTTAGTTTTGCAATATTCAGCTGTTTAAGAAGAATTCAAGATTGCAGCAACAGGGGGAAAAAGGCATTACAAAAATGAGAAACACAGATTGGAAAGGAGATGTAGACAGAAAAGATTCACAGACTAGCTCTACTCTTTGAGATAGCTGCCTCTGTGTTGTCGTCCATAATAAAGACAGTTAATGGCAAAACCCACCATTAATGGAATCAAAGGAAGCCATAAAAGTGAGAATACACAGTTGATTATAAAGGATGAATAATGAGAACACTATCAAAGAGCTAGGGAGGCTAACAAGGCCTAAGTGGGGTACATAGTGATGAATTATTTTACCTAATTAAAAGCTACCTGGTAAAACGCAGGAAAATGACAAATAACTGGATCCATTAAACAATAACATAACCAATAGAGTAACTTAAACATCACTTCTGCAGCACATTAGTGCATGTATTAATAGACCGAGCAGAATGCCAACACAAACCTGCATATTAGAATCTAAGGCAGACCTTAGTATTTTTAAGAAGTTGGTTTAAGAAATCGGTCTACGCATCTTGTAACTCAATATTGTAAAGAATGTACCAAATAAAACATACAACACTCAAAGTACATATGCTAAGTGAAGTAGTTACATCATTCAATACTTCATGATTCAAAGCACAGTTTTGCATCTGTTGGAAATATTAATGTTATCTAGATCTTGGAAGGAATTTTAGACCTCTCAGCATGCAACAGAATTCTAAAACAAAACTTACATGTAAAAATTGTGTAAACAAATATGTAAAATAGTCTCACCTACAGATGTTTGTGCAACACTAAATGTACAACAGCATATAGCAAAAATTTCACATTCAGCCTCAGCATTTTAGCCAAAGGAGTTAAGCTACTCTTACAGTTATGCAAGTTTAAATATACTTTCTTTCCCTCAATAAAATTACAGTAGAACAACAAACTAGCTCCTACTTAAAGTAATTTCAGTTTAGCTATAACTTCTGAAAACTTCTGAAGTTTATAAACAGACATACCTCCTTGTTACTAAGCCAATTCAAACCTGGAAAGCTCTCAGAATAGTTGAAGCTTACACAGAAAAGTTCATTAACTACTTGATAAAGCACAACTATAAAACACAGTCATGATCATTATCCACTATCTGCACTTGAAATTGGTTGCTATGAATGAGAGTGTACCTGTTAATAGGTACTGAATTTTTCTTCACTAATAGGAACGACTTAGAAATAATACTCTACATCAGGCCTAGAAAAAAAGGAAAAAAAAACCTATCTACAAGCAATGACTTGTATGCTTCTGGTTTTTAACAGGATGAGAAAAAAGTTTTAGTTCCTTCAGACATAAGCAATTGTATTTTAGGAACAGCTCCTTACCTGCTCATAATTTAGACGTTGAATTTCAGATATCTCTTTAGGTTTTGCATCAAGAATATAGTCTCCTAAAAAAAGAGCAAAATTAAAATTAAGTTTATTCCATACTCAAAGCTTTAACATTTCTAGGAACACTTCTGACCAGTCATAAATGAGCATTAAAGCTTTCTATCAAATTTAGGAGATCATATTGTTTTATAACCTAAATAATTATGCAGTAAAATATGAATATAAAAAACATAGTAAGGTCATACTAAGAAATAAAATTCAAAGGGGCCGTGTTGTAACTGTGTTACCATTTCATAATTTCTTGGGGTAGGTATCATACCAATCTCTTAATTAAGAAATTTACCTCCCTCTGTGCCTCAACTTAAAAATATAAAAAGGTCAGACTCTACACAATAAGATACATAATTGCATAACAATTTAAAAATGCAATCACTTATCCTGACTGATAACATGAATATTTTTACACAATTCCATACACCAATAATTCTGAAAGGCCCATATTCCATTTGCGTCTACAACACAAAGGTAATTAGTTAATAGGGTTCAAGATTTGTAACACTTTTAGTCATTAGTATCCATAAACTGCCTCTCCTAAATTTTTACATTTTATTTCAATGCTCTTCATATTTATTCCCTTGCTCCACTCCTAAAAAAAAATGTTTCTACTCATAGAAAAACATCATTACAGGTTTCATAATTTATAATTTAAGTTAAGATTGTTCGAGATGGTTGAAGGGTTCTTCTTTTTCTTAAGCTGTACAACAACCATTTGGCAACTGCTAATCCTGTTGACTGAATAGGAACCTAAATAATTTGAGCAGGTGATTTTGTTACTCTATTTAATAATTCCAGAAACTAATATATGCCTTTTAAAAAGAATACACACATTTTAGCCAACTGTGATATTGCAGTGACTTCAGACTATTACCCAATAGAATTAGAATAATTGTTTAGACACAGGCAGCAAGATTTCTTAATTTTTTTTTAATTATACAATTAATTTTTCTTCCACTGAAAGATTCAGCTATATGCTTTTGCAAAGAACAAGCTACATTCTTTGTCAGCAAAAAGAAAGAAAACAGACTATTTCTCCTGCTTAAGAAAAACCAAACCTAGCCTATTAAGTTCAAACATTTTATATCTATTCAGCTTCAAAGAGAAAGAACTGTGGTACATATAGCTTAAATACTATTGCAACTGCATTTCTAACACCTGGATTACTAAACACCAGGGTATTAAAGTTACAGACCTGTCAGATGGAAGCAGCTTAGTTTTGCTGAACATTGAATCTGGTAACGGTACTGCCTGCAAATGAGACCCCAATCACTGTGATGACTAAATTTTTTACTACATTCTGTCAGCTATAACAAAACAACATTGTAAGAGACATTAATAATTTTCTTAAATCTATCCATGTGTTGATACTCCAAGCCATTCCAACTGCATCACTAGACTAACCTCTTCGGAAAGCAGTACAGAAACCTCCTAAAAGCAATTAAGGAAAGGCATGAGTAGCTGAATACCATAAGGAGTCTTCTTGAAGTGTGCATTCAAGTAAAGCTGAATAAAAGTAGTAAATAAAACAGTCTTCCCATATTACAATTCACTAGCAAGTATAACATATAACAATTTATCGTAATTACTAACCTAAGTATTCCATCAGCTGTTCAGCCGTTATGATTTCCATCATTGGTGGCAGCTTAATCTGTGAAAATAGAAGTACAGTCTCTGTAAAATGTCAAAAACCACAATTTAGAAAGTACTAATAAGGTATTTCTAGACAGAATTCTTCTGATAACATCTGCCTCACCAATTCGTAACAGTATTAGCATAACCAAGAATCTTCCCAGGACCTCTACTAAATAACAGCTACAAGCCGAGATTTTGGACAGTCATTTTCTGTTTGGAGAAACCACATGCACACAGTACTTTACCTCACTTGCAGCTCTCCATTTAGTGCTCCCTATCCCCACTAAAAGACTTCACCACCACCCTTGACTTCACAGAAGTTCACACCGCTTGCTGCACTAGCTTAGCCAAAAGTATCCAGGACGAACAGACTGGGAACTGTAGCCACGCTTAATGAAGAAAACATCATCTTATTCAGGAAAGCCTTTGACTCTCTGCCTTCACTAACTCCTAATTTAAAGTTTCCACATAGAGACATGAGGCTGTAGAGAAATCTGGTGGCAGCAGCTACTGAGACAGAGAAGCCAAGACTCATGAAGGCAGGAGGAAGTAACCTCCTAGCCTCTCATCCCCTGCTCACAGAAAGACACAACATGAGGTTGTTTAAGATTTAATAGGCTCCAACTACTTCACTGGTTGTGGAGAGGAAGGAGGAAGTAGAAAGGCATGAGATGGAAGAAAAACACATAGAAAGCCTTTAATGCAGCATCCACAACTCAGAAATACAGTATAGCAACACACTACACTGTTCTCATTGTGATGGGGAAGGTTTCCTTCCCAATGTGAAAACTAAGCTATTTTAATAATTTTCCAGAGAAAATGAGGTGTGATTGGACTAAATCTACCTCACTGCCAATTTTATTCATCCTTGACGAAAGGGAAATGTATTAAATATATGTATTTACAAGAAATTTGATTAAATGGCCGTGTTATTTATACAGTAAGAAATATGCCCACACTTTGGTCAGAATTGGCCACACAGCATATGCCACACGTTGATCAACCTGTAGATGGTGGACATAGAAAGAAGCTGACAGTACTGGGATCTGGGGAAGGAAGGGAATGAAAGTATAAATTGTTAGTAAAGCAGGACATTAGTGAAGCATGAATTTGTAAGAAAGGAGGCTTAATTAATTCTGCTTATTAAAAAAAAACCCTTAAAATGGTATGAATTAAACAAGAAGAAAAAAGTCATGAACAGGTACATGAATGTAAGGCATCTTTTACATCAGAGACAACTAATTGTAACTTAGAAAATTTCTTAACCTCTTCCCAAAATTCCTCTAAGTTAAGTTACACTCTTTGATCCTGTTCATAATACTCATCCTGAGTATTCACATAAATGTAATATATTGTGCCACGTAAATAACAGGGCTACAGGTTCAAAAAGCTGATTGTTAAACTTCCAGTTGTAAACTGGCAGTGTTCAAGCCTTAGCAAACAGTAGTTGTGTACAATCCTGAGTTGGGTCTGGTTCATTCTGGCTCCCAAGGCACATTGATGTAACAGCACAGAACAGAATTACTTACACTAGCTATGCCTGAAGTTGTTCTGCGACTACAAAGACTACAGACATGCCAGTATAACACGAAGGAAAATCAGCATTCCTCCCTCAACTATTAGCAGAACTACTGTGATGATTCTTTCAGGACTGAAGCTAGCTCTTTGTATTTAAAAATCATTCACATCAGCTCAGTCAGCATTGCTTGGGGGTTTCTGCTCTGCACCACATTTGGGAACCTAGAAGTATGCCTACACTACAAATGGCAGCTGGAAAGCACAATCACAGGGGTTACTTATATTTGAGCTCTGCATACTCATGGCATAAACATATTAACATTTCAGACCTTATGGACCGAAGCAGGTATTATTTTATCATTGGTCAACTAACTGAATTCTCCCTCACCACTGTAATGCTAAGAGATTTATTTTTTTTACTGCAGAACCAAAGCAAAGTAGTTTTATTGATAGCTGCTAAACCTCTCATAGTCAGACATCTTAACAAGATAATTCTCAAAATTAACCACTTACATGCTAAACAAAGTTAATGGATTACTTCACAGCACAACTTTAGGGCTGGCACTTCATTGTGAATGCTTAAGCTACCGGAAACGTATAGCAAAGAGGCAGCAGGAAAGAAAAACACCTTAAAACTTAAGGGAGAGAGAAAAATCATACAGAATCAGTCATTCTCCACACACATCAACAGAAGAAAACAATGTAAACAATAATAGCGAAAGCTGCTGCTGTCCGTAACAATCTGCTATTTTGAGGGACGAGTTTTCTCAATACATTTCAATGCTTAGTTGCTAGGTTTTTACATCAACTTTACATTTTATGAAATGCATGTTTCCCCAACTCCCACCCACTTCCTGTACCCCTTTACTGCAGTTTCCTAGTCTTTTGCCCTCATCTCTCTTCCTCACTCTAGCTACTTTTCATTTCCCACATTCAGGAGTGGGGAAACAAAATCCTTCTCACCTAACTACAACATTTGGTATAGTTGAGCCACCTTTGTAATTAAAGGACAACTAGTAAACACATTTTCATATCTAACAGTTTGTCTAGTAAAACTTACACAGTTTCTATGCATTAGACTACAAACTGGGGAACTACATAATACTAATATTATTTTCCACCGTATTCTCCCGCTCTTCACAAGGGGTTTAAAAAAACCCAAGTGATGTAGTCCTGCACAGAAGCTAGCACTTCTGAAAATACTATGCATACAGAAATTTCTAATAGCTTATTATTTATAGTCTCAGACCATGCTATCTAAAATATGTAACTCCCCTGAATTCGGTAATCTGGAAGGGGCAAGTGTAGCTTCAAGCTGCCCAGACAAAAAACAATTAATACTCTCTGCAAATACATCCCTCTTGCCTTGCAGGAACAGCTTCATAAACTTGTCAGACGGTAGCCTGATAGTACACGCTGCCACCCAAAAACCTTAACATTTCCCACCTCAACCAGGTTTCCTTCAGTTCTTCAGAGCAGGCTTCCTGTTCTGGAAAACATAGAGCTACCGACCTGCTGATTTGTATGCTCAACTCCTTGCACAGATGCAGGGAGGAAGGCTGCCAAGGCCCCTGCTGAGCACTCATCAGAAGCTCACCAGCAACTCACCTTCAGAGGCTGGGTGAGTTCATACCAGCAATCTGTGCAAATTCTGACCATAAGGAGGTTTAGCTCAGTAACAAGAAAAAGCAGATCACATGTAGAGGGCCAGTGCCAGACTTCAGACCAGGCACTTCCTCTGCAGACTGAAAAATCAAATGGCTATCAGCAGGAGTGTACAGTACTCAGCTCCTCTGAAAAAAAGGCCATTTTATGAGAACCTAAACCTAAAAATTCCAAACTAAAAATATTTTACCTCTCCACACCACCTCACTTTGGATACATCTAAGTATAAATGGCCATATAACATTTACTTACATAATTGTTACAATCACCTAAACAGGTAATTCATACAGTTCTAAAAGTTACTGAAATTTTAGGAGAACTAAGCATGTACACAGCTCCCAAAGTCTTTCAGTCATTGAGAAGGCTGTGATAGAAGAAATTTTAAAGACACTGTCAAATATGCTACTGGGATTATTCTCCTACATAAAAAGCTGTAAGGACAAGATATTCCATATGTATTCACTTCTCAAGACAATATGATTTATACCTGTATTACATCATGTTTTCCCTTAGGCTTATTTTATATTCCAAAACAATTTGTTTCTCTGTTCCCTGGATATTTCATATATAACATTTCTGTGCAGTGTGTTAAGGTCCACAGAGTTCTTCATCTACATGACATCACATCCTAATAAACACAGAGCACAATAACACGGCACCCTTAAGCTCTTTGCATCTGATGATTGCCATGGTGTACATCCTAAAAACGGCTACCCCTATACAAAAATACAGTTTAATTCAATGTCAGAAGTTATCAGAAAGTGGTGCATGAACTACACCTAACAAAGATCAGGAAAAAGTACTTAGAAAAGCAAGTTTTGCATCACTATGCTTAACTACATAGTGAGCCACAGGTCTGAGGAAAAAAAAAGACTTCAGATTTAAACAAGCTGAAAGAACATACTACACTACATCAGAACAGACAACCCATGCTTATACATACATTTTAAAGTGTTTCTTTCAATACTCTACTTCTGCTTTCATTTCCATCACAGGGCTGTAAACTGTTACCACACTGTTTTGCACAACAGATACTTTTTCAAATAGTTACCATACTGCTTGTTTTCTTTTTACTCAGAAGAACATTTCTCATTGCTTCTGTAAGCGGAACTCCTCACCTCTATCTCCTAAGGCTAAACTGCCTTTAAGTTAAGCTTATACCGGCAGCCTGCAAAAACCCTTCAGAAGAAAAGCAACTGCATAATTGTAACATTTATAAGTATAGCTTCTACTATCTGCCACCACAAAGTTACAGCCAAACTACTTTGCAAGTAGTGGATAAAAAGAGAGGCAGCAGTTTTATCATAAGATTAGTTTGAAAACCTGGTACTATCAAACAGGAATCCGAACAGCCTCAATGGGTGCTACTATTTCAGAATTTCCAAAAACAGAAGCATTGCCAAGCCAGTATCTCACAGATGAGAACATGCAGATGCAGCACTCTACAAGAATCAACTATTTTTCATTAGTCTTTGTATCTGTATCCATGCATAAAGATCTTAACTCTAATACCAAAAATACCTCCAAAAGGCATACTAAAAACTGAACAATGGCTAGGAACATAGAATAATCTTGCTCTGTTACTGCACAACACCTTTATAACCACTAGGAAGAAATATTTTGAGTATATGGCACACTTGCCTAAGGTATAGTATATCTTAAATTTTTTCGTTATTGCAATCCTTCAAGCAAATTCACAAACTACCTATAATCTCTCTCTAGCCAGGGCTATCTCAAAAAAAAAAAAGTTTTGATTGAGGGCAGCTGAGACATATGAAAAGGTCACAAGCCTGTTAGTATATTTAAAACAATACTCTGGGGATGGGGCAGGGGCAGTAAAAAACTTACTTTTTGAGAAGCTGAAATACCTGAAAAGGCGAGTTCTCCTTAATATTGCCAAATGTTACTCTGAGCGTTTAGGCATAAATGTTTCCATTAGTTTGTCCTACACGCCCTCTGAAGGCTTCCCACTTCTTACTAAGAAGTAAATAAAGATTTTGGTTCTAAGAAAATTATGTACTACTTGTCACAAAATTAAGCAAATTCAAATTTCACTGCTGCACAAGCCCAGCGGATTGGGTTTCCAGTATTGGATTTCAAGGTTATCACTCCCATTTGGGAATAATGGCAGCACGTAATTGGCCACGCAAAGGGAATCGTTCATGAAAGCTTGAAAACTGCTCTTTCAAACTATTGTTCCTCAACTTTGAGCACTTGTATGTATCATCTGAAGTTGAGACCGTACTACCTGCAGGATGACCAAAACTGTCAGCCTGGTCAGGACTGAGTTCTGAGACAGCAAGCTGATGGCTGAAGAAGAACAAGTGGCAAGGAAGAGAGCCCAGAGCTTAACTGCTTGCCTTCTCATTCTCTGTTGTGATTTTATTTCACCTCCTCATCTCTGTCTTAGCCCATTTTTTCCCCTGCCACACAGCTTCTTCCTACCTAACATATACTACAGTATCCTTGCTCTGCTTTCACTTATTTTAGTCTCTTGGTCTGCTTCTTTGTTCCCAAATTATAACTACCTGACTCAATCTCATGTTCATCTTGGCTCAGGAGAAGTGAGAAAAATGTGGTTGTCCATCCTCAGCCTTGGTATGCAGCTAGCTACTGCCAGTGAGGCACAGATGAGCTGCCAATAAGCTTGCACTCCTAACAATGCCAACACGGTTCTTGACAATAAACTGGGGAAAAGAATGGCTGATTTGGAGGGACACTAACTAGGAAAATCAATTAGAAGCAGAAGCAATATACAACCAACTGACAGGAAAACCCCTCAGTAAGTCATGCCATGGCAATTTCACCAATTTAGCTGCCTGTCTGCAACTCATGTAAATACTGCTGAGATTTTACATACACAGAATTACAGAAAACTCTGCCTGTAATCCTAGCAGTAAATGGCAGGGCATTCGCAAAAGGTACTGGGGTTATCACTTATTTATAAAATAGACTATCACCTTAAGTCTCACTAATATAACACCTAATCAAAGCAGAATGTCAGCTAAACTTCTGGATGGAGGGCAGCAGAAGAAAGTAATCATATTTAAGGAAGCAAAAGAAGAATGCTAAGGAATAAAACATATAAAAACTTAAACGCAAACAACTAGAAGAATCCTGTCTCATTTATATGCTTTCATTAAATGAAAGGTTAAAAAGGAAAATCCTGTAATTAGCTGACTTTTTTTAAACACTACCACAGAGAATGGTAAGGAATGGTAAGTTCTTCAGTTTGGACATTGGGAAATTTTTTTTTTTTTTTCCACCGAAAGGACTGTCAAGTACTAGAACAGGCTGCCCAGGGAAGTGGTTGAATCAACATCCCTGGATATGTTCAAAAGCCACGTAGATGTGGTTCTTAGGGACATGGTTTATCAATAGACTTGGTAGAGTTGGGTTATGGTTGAACTTGATAATCTGAAAGGTCTTTTCCAACCTAAATGGTTTTAAGATTCTATTCTCCAAGGCCCTCCACTCACCCTTAGATGTTAAAGGTGGAGCACAGAAAGTGAGTGTTAAATACTGAAGTCTAAGACAACCCTCACGCTCTCTTGAGGATGGGCAGAACCTACATTATGCAATACCTTTAAGTTACACACATCTTCCCTGTACTGCTTTCATCAATAGCTAAATATCTACATCTCCGCACCCACAGCTTTCCTCCTGATAAATACGCTTCTACTTAGGAAAATGTACAGAAACTAACTCAAAGAAAATAATTAATCTTCTGGAAAGTTACCTTTCTCTAAACAAATTTCTCCTTACAATATTACTTTCATTTTGATCTTTTCTTATGTCACCTGTTACACCTGTGAAAAACCTTTTACTCCTCCAATACCAAATTTCTTCCGCTTGATAATACAACATTAAAAACTACTTCAGCGAAGCTCATCAGTATTTTTGGAGTTGAACTGCTGGTGTTTCCGGAGAAGTATCTCCTCCTCCTTGTTTTGCAATGCACACAGTCTCATAGCTCTTCTCCAACAGATATTCCTTCTGTATCTAAATGTCAATAATTACATTATGCCCTACACTTTAACCGCTTAAAAGCTAAAATGAATTATTTTAAGACTACAGGAAGTCTGCATTCGTGAAGGCTATTAGAACACAAGAACTTCCAGGTCTTAAAGCTGTAGCTGATCACAACCTGTATTTAAATTAATGAGTAAATCAACCTATGATGCGTAACTGTATGATCGTATCCCTGTTATTCAGACAGTTATTTGTACAAATCTGTATTTTGTACAATTCTGCATACACTTCATTATACAAACCTAACCTATTTTCCCAAAATACCACGTATGTTTTCAGTGCTATAAATAGTAACGTTTACTTACTAGAAACCTGCACCCATCTGCAAACCATGTATTGCTCAGTTTAGCAAAGCATCATCTAGATTTCTATTTCAAGGCGACAACAAAGTCTACGTACGACAACAGCATCTAAGCAGAGCGCTGCCGGCAGACGGCAAGCCATTACTTATTGTACAAGTTCTCCATGCGAGCTGCGCGCTTCACAGCGGAACGGTCTGCGTCTTAAGCAGCACAAACTTCCAGCAGCGCACTAAGGCGGCTTTGGCACAGGTGCCCCACGATCGCTTCCAGCGCTGCGCGAACGCCTCGCTAGCGCCGGCGATGCCGCCGTTTGCGGGTCGCGGCGCCGCCCCAGCGGCGCCACCCGCCCGGGCCCCCGGCGCGGCGCGCACCCAGCTGACCTTCTTC
>JAVSBS010012545.1:0-21657 GCA_033124195.1 Coracias cyanogaster | reverse complement strand
AAAGCATCGCCCCAGGAGGGTGGGGGGTGCTGGGCTCCAACCCAGATTCCTTCAAGCACTCTCTTCCCGGGGCTGAATTTTCACCCTTTTTCCAAGCAAATGCAATGAGCACTTGCTGTGGTAAGAGGCAAAATCCCCCAAAGGGGCTGCATGGGGTGACTGCAACTCTAGGCGCACTTGTGGGGTAGCACGGGGGTTTGCAGCATCCAGTCACAACTGCTGAGAGAAACACATCACATTGGAAAACCCCATTTTTAGCTTTTTTTCTGCCTCCCTCCCCAGCTTGCATGAGCATCTGCATTCAGCTCAGCTGGCTGAAATCCCTCCTCCCACACCGAGCTTGCCGGACCCCTTGATTCTACCTTGCTCTGAACCACTCAAAACGCCGCCGGCATCAAATTTGGCTTCCAAAAGCACAAAGTAATTGATTTATTGGCAGAAACCTGGATGGTTTGATCCCAGAATGAGTACCATGACCCAGCTCCATCCCCCGAAGGGCAGCACCTGTGCTGGTACCCCCCTTTCTGGCATCGCGAAACCACACACGCGATCAAATGGCCATTGCAAGAGGGTTGTGCAATTTTGGGAGGTGCAGGTCGGGCTCCCTGGGGCCGGAGTGATGCCCTCGCCCAGCACTAACAGAGAGCTCCATAAACTGTGCTGATGATTTTGACCTTCTCTCCCTGCCTGAGCGTGAGGAATTAAAAGAGTTCCCCATCCCGACATTTAAATGATCATCTCCAAGGCGCAGAGATGACCCAGCCAGCGCGCAGATGAATGGCATGAGTCAGACCTCTCACAGTTCCTGGCCCAAGATCTCTCCATCAGTGGTTTTGCTGTGATTTGAGAGAATTTCTCCGCAGCTGTTAAAAACGGAGATTGTTCCCTAAAGGGCAGCAGGTTTATCAATCAGAAGCACAACCTGCCGTGAATTGGGCTGCCTTGAAAATTTGGAAGGGGATGAGATTTTCTGGGAGACATTTTCTGGGAGCGAGAGGTAAAAAGAAGCATCCTCCAGCCTGGCTCCTCCTGAGCATCCTCAAACCAGCATCCCCACCTTCACCAAGGCTCTGGGCTTTCCCAGCAGCATCGTACAGTGTAGGAAGGGCTTGCAACAGCCGCAGCAGGTCGGGTGCCCTTTGCTTGGTTCCTCCATCCCATCTTCCCCCTCCCCTGGAGCTGACGATACTGCTGCGAGCAGTGACTTTATCACTGTCACCAGCAACATTTCCCATCCGGAGCCACCGCGGGAGCCGCCGGCCGGGGCTGTAACGTCTCATTGCTCCTAATGGGCAGTGGCAGAGGAAGCCCTCGCGGGGACCGCGCTTTGTCACCATCAATCAGGCAGCTTCCACCGTGCCGCCAACGTCTGTAAAGCATCAGCCTCCACTTGCCCTGGCTGAGGGTTTTCAAGCATTTGCTGGGTCAGGACCGGATGGATGAGCCCCTTGACGGAGCAAAACATTTTGCAATCGCCGTGCACTGAGCTGAGGAGCTTAAAAACAGAGCTCCTGTATGAGGGATGGGGAGAACAGCTTGTGGATGGAGTGAGGGGGACCCACCACGTGCAAAGGCCACCTTAATGGGTGCTACGGAGAGAAGCACGCATGCTTGGGTGCTATGGAGAGCAGTGTCTGTGGACCATGGGTGCTACAGAGGGCAATGCCTGTGCACCATAGGTGCTATGGAGGGCAACGCCTGTAGTCCATGGGTGCTCTCTACAACTACCGGAAAGGACATTGTAGAGAGGCTGGTGCTGGTCTCTTTTCACAGGTCATTAGCAATAGAACAAGAGGGAATGGCTTCAAGCTGCAACAGGGTAGGTTTAGACTGGACATCAGGAAATTTTTTTTCACAGAAGGAGTTGTCAGATACTGGAACAGGCTGCCCAGGCAGGCAGTTGAGTCATCATCCCTGGATGTGTTTAAGGGTTGTTTAGATGTGGTGTTGGGGGATATGGTTTAGGGGAAAACTTCATAGAGCAGGGCTGATGGTTGGACTCAATCCCAAGGGTCTTTTCCAACCTGAATGATTCTATGATACTGATCATGATGGCACATAGCAGCACAGTGTGTACAAATGCTGGAGGTCAGTGGCCAAGGGATTCAAAACTGTAAAGGCTTTTGAAAGAAGATATTTAAATTACTTTTATTTTTACTTATGAAGTGAAAGGCTTGTGTATCCACAATTACTGGATGAACGTACCCCCATTGCAGGTCCAGACTGTGGAAAGCCATCTTTGACTGCAATCTGCCTTTCAGCAAGTCTTCAGCCCTGATACATAGCACGGAAGACAGGCAGATAATTATAAAATCAAGTTTTCTCACTAATGTCATCTAAGCCTCAGCTTTGAAAACAGGGCAGAAAGCCCATTATACTTAGTAAAAGTTTAGTCATGCTTGTTCTTGAAGTAAATCTCTGGGTTTCCTCAGAATTACTCTCCCAGCAGGGGACTTCTTCCTCTGCTTTTCTTCTCAGATGAACTTGCACGCAGTCCAGGTAAAGTAGTTTTTCCAGAGGAATTTCTACCTGCACAATGCTCAGGACTGTATGACTAAACATCCATTTTCTCCCTTCTTTTTAAGTTGATTTAAGTTTAATTATTGTCCCTTTTGATGCTGCCTTGAGAAATCCTAGTAGAAGAATTAGAGCAACTGTTAGAGCACGAGCTGTTCACAGCCTTTTGACTTCCCATGTTCAGTTACTTTCTGCTACCAGACACACTGGGAGGAACACTATTAGTTAAAGCTCTCACACAAGCATTGTTTGGGAAAAAGTATTTTCAAAGTTCAGGAGATTTTTTTTTCCTCCAAATCTTCTCTGGTCCAAGTTTCAAAGAAATTTTAATTGCAAAGAAAATCTCAAAGTCTGCCTTAGGGAAGAGTGTTTTACAGCCATAACGGTCTCGCTCTGCAGCAATTCTTTTCCAAATATGGAATTTTCATGCCTTGTCTACGTGAATACAATACTTCTAATTTGCCTTTAAAAACAACCTCTGAGAGGAGAGGGAAGCAAAGGCATCTTCCTGTGGCCCTGAATACATACACGACTCCCTCTGTCCAGACCGGGGAGAAACCACCTCCAAGCCAAGAAGGAGCAGAAAGCATGGAGCCGCTCGGCATCTAACATCGGCAGGCTGGAGCAGCTCGGCAGCAGACAGAGCAGCACCAGCAAAGCCAGCACAGCTCACCATCCCCAGGCAAGGAGCCAGCTGCCCACAGCTCTCAGGAGGCTCTAACCAGGCAGAGCAGTTGGCCTCCAGGATGTTGTCTCAGCTGAGCATGCAAAAGCCCAGCTTGAGTGCGCAGGAGGCAAGTCAGATGGGAGAAAGCACAGCTCCAGAGAGTATTGCTGTGCATGTCCAGAGCCGAGGAACTGCTGGACTCCCAGGACGGCAGCCCCTGCTAGGCCATTTGTGGTCTCCCCTTTCCTAATTCCCCCCTCTGAGCACATTCCAGGTCCCGTCCTGTGCTCAGCACAGAGACGCCAAGGGCCCATCCATTACACAACAGCTCTGCCAGCCCCATGCCAGTCCCTCCTGCTCCTTTGACACTCCCTGAGCTCCCCTCAGAATCCTGCTTGCTGCAGGCATGCCTGCGTGGCTTCACAGGAGCTGTAGTAGAAGGTATTTCCCTCCTCCTTCCCCGAGGGGAGTTCTCCCTAGCTTCACAAACCGCCAGCTCCAGAGGCAGAAGCCCCTGATACCCCAGTGACAGCCCAGCACCAGCCTCTCCCTTCTTCTCTGCCAACTCGATGCAGGCTGAAGCCCGGACCTCCAGCAGCCCAGGGCAGACCCAGCGGCACTGGCACAGCTGGACACACCGACAGGGGCAGGGCAGACTCCTGCTGCCACCCAACCCAACGCCATGCAGCAGGAGTGCTGGCACCTCCGAGCCAACAGGAGAGAAGGTAGATCCCACCGCACGATTCGAGGGATTGCAGGCGAGTCACTCTCCCGGGAACCCGACAAATTGCCTGCAGTGCTAGCAAAAAGGCAAAACAAAGCACTTGAGCATGTGGACCTGCCATGGCATGGCCAGTCTTTCCTTTGCATGGGAAAGCTGTATGCTGCTACGTGCTGTGTGTGCTAGGACCCCACCAGCTGCTTCTGCGGGAAAGGAAATGCGACATATCTGTCCAGCTTCTCAAAGGCTTGTGAACAGAATTGTTAACAGAGGCAGAAGAATCAGAGCTCTCAACAGCTGAGGGAAGATGAAAAACAAGAGGGGAGACAAGAAAAAAACAAACCCCTCGACAAACAAAAAAAGCCCCATTGCCACAAGCCCAAATCTGACAAAAAAAACTGAAAGGGAAAAAAATCAGTTCAGAAATTACCTGTCAGAAAACAATGAGGGACCCCAGGTAAGAAGCAAAACCCATAAGTGACAGGAGATGATCTTAGTCAAGGCTATTGTAAAAAGCTTCTGAAGAACCGGACTGAGTCAGGGGACTGACCAAACAGGAATTGAAAGTCAGTGCCAAATTGGGTGAAGCAGAAAGAGAGCACATGGAGACCCTGTCTCTGGCTGGGCAGGAGGACAAGGTGACATTGCTGCTCCTCTGATGCCTGCCCACTGCCTGCAGGAACGGATATTGACCCAGCCACCACACTTCCTGCACATCCTTGCCCTATGCTTGGCACCACTGTCAGAGAGCATCAGAGACCCTTTGCCCACACAGACCATGGGTGAGTGGTGCTGGTTATGGGGAAGATGTCTGCAGCCATCACAGCATCTCTGCCACAACTGCTGGGATGGACAGTTCCTCCTGCTGCAGAGAAAGCTCTAGAGCAGGTCTTTAATTTTAGAATCTGGACAGAGAGCTGCATCTGAAAGCCATCCCCTTACAGACACCCTGTATGGAGTCAGAAGTTGCATTCCAAACAGCCTTGCATCTTTTATGCCCCACTACCTCATGAGGAGCCAGAAACACCCTCATACAGCAGGGCAGAGAACCCCATAAATGTTTGGCAGATACATAAATAATTTATCATTCAATGTGGCGCAACTAAACAGAAAATTGAAGAAGTTCACAGATGTCTTGTCTGCAACTTTCTACCTCTTGTGAAAGTCTCCCCAGATTCCTACAGAACATAACAAGGGAGTATTAGGTGAACCCTAAAGGGTTCAAAGAAACTTCCTTCAATTTGCTGTTCATGGTTCAAGGTCAGGCTCAGACTCAGTCCTCTGCATAAGTAAATACTAAGGCAGGCAAACACGGCTTTCAGAAGGGTCTCGCTCCTGCTCACTCTTCTTCCCTATGTGTTTTAATCCTCCAAGCAATTTTGCCTCTGGAAACTTCTCGGTCCTCATGACAGCAGATATGTGACCCCTCTTCACAGAATGCAGGAGACCAAGGAAGTCTCTTGCTGTGGCAGCACACTGTCACTTAGGGACGAAGACCAAGTCAGCACAGGATCACCCACAGTGAAGTAGGGAGACCGTGAGGGACGACAAGAGAGCAGTGAAAAGCAGGACAAGACCTGGGGGAGCTGCACCACAGCTCTCGCACCTGCAGCTTTAGCGGTGCTTTTTTCCCAGTTTAACAGGACAATCAAGTTGTGCACAGCCCAGATTAGAAGCAGGCAACAACTTTCTGTTGCAGGTACCTTAGGCTGAAAGCAGCCTGAAGAGGCAAGTGCTTCCTCAGCACTCAGGACAAGATCTGCAGCAATAAACAGCTGTCAGAAAGGTAGAAGAATGAGAGCAATTAATGTTCTTAATGCCAATTTCAACCTGATCTTTCACACTTAAGAAAACTGTTAGAATGATTTTCTTGTTTTCAGAGAACCCGTTAAATAAGAATTAGAAACAAGATAGTATAGTGGATAAGAAAATTATTTCTGCAACAATATCATGCCAAAATCCACTGGTCTACATCTGCACTCCTCAGCCACCCAGTCTACCAGACTTGCCCCTGTAGCAATCATGCAGCAGCCAAAGCACAATGCCAGCCCACATCACTCGCAAAGGCATGGTCATCACCATCAACCACCAACTGAGCAATACTGCCCTGCCCAAACACAGGCTTTTCTGGCATGTGGAAGAAGAGGCTCCAGCCTCAAACCTTCCTGCTCTACAGAAATTCCTCAGCAAACACTGGGGAGAAAGTAAGGAATCTTGGTACCACAGAAATTCAGGAACCTGAAGCTGAAGGTTGCATAGCCTCATCCTCCCAACAAGAAGCAAATATGCTTTGCTAAGATGCAGCATTGCTCAGAAAAATCCACCACTGTTGGCAGATATCTCTAGTAGCCGAGTCTCCTACACAGGTAGCACGATTTGTCCAAGTCTATTTGGAAAGCCTGTGTCTCAAAGAGGACCACAGCAAGAACTGAGCAACCGCAAACCCCTCAGGGCTGCTCCAGGTGATCAGAGCCCTGCTAGGTACTTCCTTGGGCCCCTAAGGCTGCCCTTTGAGCAGAAATAGGCCAGTAATGAGCAGGTGTTCTTGAGAAAGGGCAGCAGAGCTTTACAGACCCAGAAGGGCTCCTGGATGGTCACCTAGGTACAGACTCAAAGCAAAGCCCACCTCCCCCTCACAAAACACAACCAGGAGGAACTTGACCCTCCTGCTGCATCACGGACCTACACACTGAAGCACAAGCCAGGTCTCTAAGCAAGCAGTCTTCACAGCACACTGTTCACCAAGGAGCTGTAGATAAAGGCTTTCTCCAGCCTGTAACAGACTGAAAGATTACGACCTCCAACTGCAACAGGCTGAGTTCTGCATTTGATCATTAATGATAGATGCATTATTTATTTTGAATAGTTTGCCTCACTATTAATTACATCACCACTACTAGCTTCTGATGATGCACAGCCCTTGGAGTCGTGTCCCAGGAGTCAGGCCTGTCCAGAGCAACATGAACCACAACTGCCAGAGGTGTAACCACACCTCTGGAACCACAGCTCTGAGGTGTAAGTGCTAGCCCGCTTCCCCAGGAAAACCAGGCACGTTTGCCAAAAGCCACTCGCTGCCTTGCAGATCCCACAAAGTCACGTATACTCTGGATGGCCAAGATTTGGCACTCTTTCTGCACACTGCCAGATGCCCAGAGGGAGCTGGTGAAATCAGCTATTGTCCCCCAGGTGCTTGCTTGGTAGACTCAGAAGAACCTAACACAGCTCTCTCGCATTCCTCTTGCTCCAAGCCTTTCTTGCACTTGCAACCCAGCCTCCCTGCCACAGGAAGAAATGAGCATCACGAGTTTGTGCCAAATCCATCAGCCAGCTCAGTGCTGGCCCCACACACAAGGCCCCACCACACAGTCATCCCTGACGCTGCCAGGGCCAAACAGCCCTGCGAAGAGAATCTGTGCAGAAATCAGCCCCCACCCAGAGCACGCAGCCCCTTCTCCCCTTCTTGCCTCAGCCCTGAGCATTTCACCTCTACCCCTCCAGGCATACAGCTGGAAGGTTATCCTTTTGAGGTCCCCCAAAACCACTGCCATGCAAGTGAAAGCCAAGCACTGGACAGAAGAGGAGAGAAACCCCTTTCCCCAAAGGGACCAGTCCCTCGGGAATGGGGCTGAGTCAGGATGGGAACCCCTGGGGACAGGGAGGCTGTCTCTCCTGGGGCCTTGCGAGGCAGAACAGCTACACATGGCTGCACTACAGACAAAACTTCACTGGAATGTAAAACCAGAAGCTTTTAGCATCCTGTCTGGTAGAATCAAATTTTTATATCCTTCCATGCCTGGTAAATTCTGTTCACAAAGAACAAGAAAAAAAGAAGTAAAAGCCTTAATAAATGCTGGAAGAGCAGGGAGCTCACACCAATTCCCAGCCCAGCATAGCTCCTGGATAATCTAGGCAATAGTTTATTTTTCTCTCCAGTATCATTTTCCCAGCTTGATCTCTACTGTCGCAGTATGATGGTTTCACCCCATTAGCCTTGCTTAAAAAAGTGATCCCAGGACTGTGAGTGTTATTGCCCACATAAATCAGGAGGCTTTGAATACGGAGCACCTTTAAATAAACAGCTGATGGAAGTGAAGTTCCGGGATCATTATTAATAGCTTTTCATTTCTGTGTCCGCTGTGCTGTGACATTCTCTCCCAGCAGAAAGCCTCTGCTTCCTATCCCCAGTACATCTGATCCCATGAGTCCTCCAGTCAGAATGAATGACTGTACCTTTGTGTTAATTGCATAGCCCATTCCACAAACTGAATACTAATATTAACTAGCAAGAGGAGGAGCATTTGCAGACCAGGAGCAAGGGGACAGTTTGAAGAGAGGCGCGCCAGCCCCGCAGCCTTCCCCTGTGCACTGAGGTGAGGAGCGCTGGTCCTCCTGCTGCCCCTTAATGAAGGGCAGGTCCTGGCTCTTCCAACACACACCAGTAAATGCCGCAACAGGTGACAAGACCCTGGCTCCATTTCCGTCCTGTCTGCCCAGGGAGTGTGCCCTGTACTGGACAGATGGACATGGACTTCCCGACAGCAAGGATGCCTGCTACTCTCCACATTGCAAACAACTCCTGGCTGAGTCCAGTGGGGCACAGACCCTCGGAGAGGCACTTACCACAGAGCAGCCTTGTCAATGCTTTTAGGTGCTGTTCGAAGACTTTTGCTGGCCAGATCCAGTTTATTTTTTACTACCATGCCTTGTCCAGGGAGGAATCTCTCCTCCTCCAGCATCAGCTATTAGGGTCTCTCCTGAGAGTTGCAGGTGGATGCACGACAGCCCAGAGCAGATGAGAGCTCTAAATGCCACAGGCAGATCTAAGGGCACTAACAGCTAACACTGGAGAAAGGCAAACCTCCCACTTCCCTCTCACAGGGTGATGAACCTGGGATGGGACTGGACATCTCATCAAGAGCGATCTCGGTCATCTGCTCTGGGAGCCCCGCGCTCCGACACACAGGTGCTTCCAGTCTGGATTCCCAAAAGGCTCATGCCTAGGACCCAAGCAGAGTTGCCAATGCTGCCACTGTGTCAGCAAATGACATCGTCCTCCAGATCTGTGGCTCAGAAGAGAGATAAAGTTTCTCCTTGGAGAGGGTGTTCAGGCTCTGCCCAAAGAAAGGGGGAGATGGTCCTGCCGGTGGCCAGTCCCAATACAGCTGCCAATGTGAGGGCAAGCACAAAGGCTCCACAGTGGCCAACAGTGCCCAGGAAGAGGCTGCCAAGGGCTTTACAGCCTCCCTGCTCTTTCTGCCCTTTACTGCAGAGAGACAAGAACTGGGGGTCCTGCTGTTACACCCCATCCCCAGCTTCATTCTGCTGTGCTTGAGTAATGACACCACATACAGGTCATGCTGCTCAAAGACAATACACAGGGTAAGCAAATACACCACAACGGCCTGTTGCTCCAGTGACCTTTGCTGTGCATAAATCAAAAGGGCTGCAGACAGCAGTAAACTCCAGGAGCAGGTGATTACTTTTGGTTTTACTGCCTGCTGCTTGCTCTTTCCCAAACCCAGTTCTCCACAAGTAGATTCAGGACACAAGAACCAACACGGGCATAACAAACGGTTCACCTGTGAGAGAGCCACAGTCGAAGCAAGCATCAGAAAACTGTGGAGTGTGGCTGAACAAAGCTGAAAGAGACCACTACAGACAGGATGCAAGTTTCTTGGAGGACTTTAAGAGGAAAAAATATAAAGTGTTAAAACTGTCTCCTGAGTTCAGAGTCCTTCCCTAGCTAGAGTCTGAATCATTGAGACCATGATGGACTAGCACAGCAGAGACATGTCTGTATGTCAAATCAACGAGAACATCTTGGGTTTCTGGATGTGATTCTGGAAGTCAGACACGGTACGAGTCTTCCCTCTGCAAGAAACTCTGACAATTTTGTCAGGTAAAAGAAAAAATTGAGTCCTCCTCCACTTCCTCCAGTGTTGTATTTGCAGACTAGACCATCATCCAGCAGCCACGCAGGATCTTTAAGCAAAAGTTGGACAACAAATATAAAGCATGCCAGCCTCAGTGCGTTACTGAAATGCTGCTTTCCAGCCACCAGACCTGAGCATCCCATTGAAGCCGCAGCTCTCAGCAGAGGCCAAGTGTGCAAACTGCAGTTGAAAAGGAGAACATTTCTGAAAGCTTGAAGCACGTGAACACAGCAGACTAGAACGGAATCCACAAGTAGCTTCACTTTAATGTCAGTACCAAACCAATAGCACAGTGAGGAAGGGACAGACTGGGAGCTCTGGGAACAACCACTCTGCTCAGCACAAATGATAAAGGGAGATTAATTGGCCAGTTCCTCAATCAGGCATAAAGGTTCAGGGCTTTGGTGTAAAACTCCATTAAATAAAACTGGCTTCTTCAGTTCTGACATTCCGGGATGGACACAGGACACAGCATGGGGTTTTGTACAGGTCCTATTCCACAGCCAAGCCCTTTGCCTCTGCCAGTCCTGGCAACAGTGGGACTATTGAGAATCTTCTCTCTCCAGCACGCAGGCTTTGAAGGGTCTTTCCTGATATATCTGCACAAAGCAGGGACTTTGGGGCCTCGTATGTAGGTTCTAATGTTATTATTATCAAAAGGAATAAAGAGGGACATGGGGAAGTAAGAGGCAGCAAAGCAGCCCAGGGAACAAAGGCAGAGAGAGAGAGATTACAGTAGCAACAGGGAGGACAGAAAAGCAAATGGACAAAGTGCATGTGAAAGAATAGAGCCAAGGAGAGATATGCATACACGTGAGCAAGTAGGATTGTGCTGGAACATGTGAGTACATGTGCACGGAAACCCACACGGGCAGGTGCAGGCGTTTGCAGCTGAGTCCTTCAGAGCCACTGCACGTTTGCAGCCTTGCCCTGCTTCAGCAAGGGGCCTCCCCTAGAAAGCCCCAGTGCACAAGCAGGACTTCTGTGACCTAATTCTCTCAGTTCAGCACACAGCCCAACAGCCACTTGGTACTGGTGACAGTGAAATATCTTCACAACCAAAAAAGCGGAAAGAAGCTAGCTCTAGGTAAGCTCACCCGGAGGGCTCATCCTTTCCCCAAAGCAGTTCCATGCTTGAGAGGAGGAGAACTGGCAGCACACACCTAGACAGACACAGTCCCACCTTCCCACCTGCAAACATGGCTTTCTGTGGCTTTGTCATCCTCACACACCTTGTCCATTTGCTTGTCCTGCAGACCCTTGCTGTCTCTCCCTTCATTCCCTGGGCTGTTTCACTTCTACTTCTCCACACTCCTCTCTAGCTCATTTGATGACAATCACATTAGAACTCATGCGCATAGACCCAAAGTCTCTAGTGTGTGCCCGAACAGGAACAGGTCCATCCAGAGCCCATCACCCCCAAGCCCAAGCAGCCAGAGGCAGAAGTGTTGAAATCCTGAATTGCACACACACCCTGACTCCAGCCATGCTGTGCTAGTCCCCTGCATGCTGCCACATCAGTCTCCAGGCCTCATCCCTCCTAACAACACAGGAGGGAAATATTGGACTGGCTGAAGCCAACTGGGAGTGCTGCAATGCAGACAAGCACGTCCTCCCCTCCAACTCAGGGGCAGGAGGCTTCTCAGGCTGCTGGGCAGAGTTTGGGCATCCAAAGTCAAACAGTGTCCAGCCAAAAAGCCATTCTCCCCCATGCTGGACTCAGAGCTGTACACATCTCTTGCAACTCACCTCTCCTATCAGACCTCACAGTGAGCTGACACCAAAACTCACACCTGAACACGAAGTCACTGTGATTTGAAACCAGAACAAGTCACAGCTGCTTTGAGCAGGGCCAGTATCAAACTTTGGAGAGGTTCAGGACTGAGCCAGACACAAGCGCTGTGTCTGTGCAGTCCTCAGCCTGTCATCATGGGGTGCACCAAAAGCATTAGCTCATGAGACAGCTTTCCTCCTCTTGGTGCACAGAGGCACAGACAGACCTCACACACAAAAACACATAAACTTATCAAACACTTCAGGCACCAGCTAGAAAGGGAGAAAGAAAAATTGTCATTGCTATTTCTAAATATACTTGGGAGGCACCAGATAGCACAGCGATGGACTAGATATAAAAAAGATAGAGATGAGTCTCAGCACCAGCCTTTGATCACTCACAGGGGAAACGCACGTGCCGCCTTGTGGAAGCCAGGACCAGACATTGTGTCCTACCTCTGCCTAAGCCCAGCTCAGCTGTGGTTTAAAGAAAAGGCCTTCCAGCCTGGCTCTTCATGGTCCCTCCCTCTCATTTCTATTTCACAGCAGCTCTTCACAAGCAGGACAGTGCTTAGCATAAGCAACACAGACTCAGCTGCAGGATTTTTTGGTTCTCCAACAGACTGAGGTTTGGAAAAGGCCTCCCTAGAAGCACCAAACCTGACTGGAGCCTATGCCCAGGAACTGAAGGGAGATCTTCAGCAGATCACTCAGCCCCAGAGTGGTCATAGGTCAGATCCTGTCCTGCCAGCTCCACCACTGTGATGGACTGAGGCTAATTCACACCAGCTGAGCTGGCAGCTCACTGCACACATGCAACGCTGCACCAGGAGGCTCGCCTTCCAGCGCTTAGTTGTTTTTCTAGCTTCTCACAACAAAAACATGCCTGGCAGCATTGCACACAGTGGCAGGTCTCTGCCCTGGACAGCTTGAGCTTGCCTTTGCCACCAGGTCCACAGGACAGAGGACACATCTCTCACTACGTGGCCCAGGTCTAACAAGGGCTTCCGCCAGGCACCCCCCTGCAGTGCAGGCACCCCAAAGGGGCACACAAGAAGAGGTCTTCCACAGTCTATGTACTGGGTCTGGTTGGGATGGAGTCAATTTGCTTCATAGCAGCTCATATGGAGCTGTCTTTTAGATCTATGACCAAAAACAACACTGATAACACGCTAACGTTTTAGCTGTTGCCAAATGGGGTTTGCACAGCATCAAGGCCTTCTCCGTTTCTCACTATGCCCCATCAGTGAACAGATTGGGGGTGCACAAGATGCTGGGAGGGGATACAGCCGGACGGATGACCCAGACTAACCAAGGAGATACCCCATGCCACCTAATGTCACGCTCAGCAGTAAAAGGGAGAGGATGGAGCTCAGGGAGGTTGGCCACCTTGTGCTGAGGAACTGGCTGGGCTTCAGTCTACCTATGGCAGGTGGTGAGTGTTTGCCTTTGCACCCTCCTTTCTTTGTTCTTTCACTTCTCCTTCACTTACTAAACAATATCTATCTTGACCCACAAGTCTTCTTGCTTTTACTCTTCCTCTTCTCTTGTTCCACTTGGGAGCGAGGGAGCGAGCAAGTGGCTGCGTGGTGCTTAGCTGCTCACCATGGTTAACCCACAACAGTCCCAAAACACATGGCAGCACCGCTGCCGGCTGTGTTCCCTGCCAGAGTCTGACCCTGGTCCAAGCGCATCAACCAGAAAGCAGCAGCACAATGAGAAGCTGCCACTCTCCTTGCACAACACTTTGAGCCTCGCAGTCCCATGATGTGAACTCACATCTCCTGTCCTGGAGCAGCCCAGCACCACCAGCACATGCAGCTCTCATCACCTCACGGTGAAGCACACGCCCCCACCCATCTCTAATTCACCAAAGCACATCAGCACTCTAGGTGCAAAACCAATTCAAGCCTGAATGTCCCTGCATCCTGCCTGATGGTTCCAGCATCCTTCCCAGGCAGACATGAGTCTCCCATTGCACAGAAACATAAACAGCTTTTTCAGACAAAATCCATAAATGCTCACCTGTGGTTGGTACTCCAGCTGGGAAGGGTTCTGTGCTCACATTTCACTTCATGCCTCAGTTGCTTTGTGGTACCAAGGAAGGGAGCAGCAGCATCTGCCAGCACAACAGTCAGTCCTCTAGGCAGGACTAATGATGTCAGACTTTACAACACCAGCTCCAGCTCACAAGCTCTCGTCTGCCTTAGCTAATCCATTGCCAAGTCCTTGGCAAGGCAAGGCAGGGCCATGCCTACACCCGCAGGGTCAGCCACCGTCCCTGGTCACTCATCCCACAGTCCGTGGAGCCTCACGGCTGCAGCCCTGGTCCGTCGAGTGCCTGTGGCTCGCCCACTGCTCGCACGCCCAGCTGACCAAGGCGCTGGCAGCAGCCTCTGCCATACCTGCCATGGAGGCTGTTCATGTCTTGCACGGCCACCAGAAGCTGGGCCAGATCAAGCCCACCTGAGAGATGAACTTGGGTGGCAACGAAGAGCAGAGGGACTTGGGGGGGACACGGTCAGTCCTCAGCCGCAGTGAGGCCAGCGGAGCCATTGCCCAGGGAAGGACCCAGGTCCTCATCGGGTCTCTCCCAACACGTTTCCCATTAATTGGTTAATTGGCTGCGCACACGGAACGAGGATGCCTGGCTCCCTCTGCCGGCGTGCGGCCCGGGAGAGGCCCGGCAGAGCTCAGCCCCAGGCCGGGCTCAGCCCCACGCCGGGCTCCCGTCCCCGTCCCGCAGCCCCACGCCGCGCTGCTCACCCTGCCCGGCCACACCTGCTTCACACGGTGTCCCTGGAGCGGGAGAGCGACTGCAGAAAATAGGATGCTCCTGTGGAACAGCCCAGGAGGGCTGTGGCAAACGGGTGTCCAGCTGGCTTTTAAAAGTTTAAGCAGGGAGGTGCTTTCTGAAGGACGCTGCTGATGCTCGGCTGTTCCCACTAGCCTGCTATCGGAGGTTCAGCTGAATTTCTTAAGTAGAAAGGCAGCCAGGCCCAGCAAAGTCGAGCTCCTGAAGGAACCCCTCACCTGCACCTTCCAGACTCCAGTAACAGAGGAAACAACTCCCTCTCCCCTACATGGGCAACACTGTCACCAACAACCTTGTTAGGGCCATAACAACGTGACAAAAAGTTTTCATCCTGTTAAAAAATGGAATAGTGAGAATCCAGAAGGATCAAAGGTCAAAGATAATTCTGGAGTTTGGTAGGAGATGGAGGGGGACACCATGTCCTGTCCCAGGTTAAAAAGCTCATTTGCTCACTTTTAGTATGTGACCATCTCAAAACTGCTCCTGTCTAGAGAGGGTGACAGGGTGCTGGTGCTGGAGCTGTCTGAGCTTAGGAGCCACTTTTAATGACAGGGATTACTGGAGAAACATCATTTGGGGGATTTGGGATTCCAGGAAGCAGCCGCAGTATAGGAGCAGAGGGAGATAATCCCAGTGTGACAGAGATGCGAAGAAGCAGGACTGGAGAAGGGAGTGCAGCATCCACATGCACACACAGAAGCTAACATCTTGCACAGGGCAACCCCACACAGAGAGAACACAGCAGAAAGAGGCTGCCAGAACAAGGGCTTGGCCCAGGGCTCCAAGCACCCTTCTGTCCTGCGATGGCCAGACCAGGAGGGTTCCTAAGCCTCTGGAGCAGCCAAACCTTTATCTGTTCTTCCCGACTCCGGCCCATGCAGATCTTAGACCCAGAGCAGCAACCTGTTCCACAGCCTGCAATCAGGAAGCCCAGGCTCCCTGGCCAGCCCCTGAGCGACCTGCGAGGGAACAGCCGGTGAGGGGAATCCAGGCTCTGCCAGGGAAGGCAGCAGGGGCACTGAGGGGCAAAGACCCAGGACAGGGCCTGGGTGCGGAGCATGCATGCCACGTGTACCCAACTCCAGTGCCTCTTGGGTTGGCCTGAGGCCTCAGACCTCCATAAGCCGGGATCTGCCTGCGCACAGCTCTTGAGTGCCAAACCACAGGGAAGGGCAGCAATGGTCAGGAAGGAGGATCAGAGACAGATAAGTACCACCCACGGAGGCTGTGCGGAGGTCCCAGGTGCTGCTGCGCACAGTGTTGGGGGACAAGGCTCTCCTCAGTGCCCCCACAAGCCTGTGGCTGCAGTGCACAGGGAGGGCTGCGTGCTCTGAGGTACCAGGTCCAGCTTACCAGCAAGAATGAGCTTCTCCTGCCAGACCAGTATCAGGACCATATCACATACTCCTGCTCTGACTCAGTTTTGCAATCAAAGCCTCAAGGAAATGCTGGCTTACCAAAGCAGTGTTGAAATTCTGTGCTTGCTCCTGCAGCTGCTGCTTCCAAATGTCTCAAATCCTTGCTCTGCTGAGCTTACAAACCTTTCTCCATCCACGTGCATGCCACTACCTGCCTGTACCCACAGCCACGCACAGGCTTCTGCTAAAAGGAGTGCAAAGCATCTGAGGCTCCATTTATTGCCCAAGATGTTTCTATGGCGACTCCCTTCACATGCCACCATTGGCTGCAGAAAGCTCCTGGCCATCAGCAGCTTCAGGTGACTTGAGGGCCTCAAGCTCCAAGTCACCTGCAGTTGTTAATGTCATCAGCTACAGATAATTAGGAAAAGATTAACAAAAACCCACCTGAAGTGGCAATGGTGAGTGAGGCAATGTCAGCAAGTGAAGAGGAGTGATTCCGTGTCTCCTTTCCCTTGGTGTTCACCGGAGTACCGTGGCAGGGAGGAGCAACAAAGAGGGGTGAGGGGTATCTGCAAAGTGGTGCTGGACAAACAGCTTTCATGACTCCCTGGAAGGACCTCCTCGTCAGCAAGGCTCACACGACTGCTGTAGCCAGAGCACAGGACCACTTCACCCCATGCAGTGGCAGGCCCTGACACACTGCTTCCCAAACCAGCAGCAGGATGCTCTCAGCTCTGCTTGGTAAGGACCTGGCTAAATGCTTCTACAGGGCAGCCATGGATCTGTGGCTGTCACTGACAAACACCAGGCCCAGCATCACCTCCATCACACCTACAGCTTCTATCATCAGCTAGTCAGGGCCAAATTCAGCACAGGTGACAGCAGTGACAGGGCGTGTGAGATGGGCACGGTTGCTCTCTGCTTGTGGAGCAGACCCTGCACACAACAGGTTGATAGTGGTGTTAACATGCATTTTACCCAGTCTTGGTGCTGCATCGCGGGATCTAAGGCTCTCTCACAAGAGATCCAAAATTAGGATATGTAGCACCAAGTAGAGTCAAAACTGAACAAGTCCAGTTCTTGGGAGACACTTTCTGAAAACGCACCTTGATTTTCAGCACCACTTGTAGGTTTAGCAGCAGTGAATGATCCAGTCCAAACCTGGCCCCTGGGCTGCAGCATAGATGGGCCAGCTTTGGGCCGGCTGCCCTTCCTATGCCCAAGAGCACAACTACCCCTGATCTCTCTGGGCCCCTCAGTTCAAGGAGGACATGGAACCCCTTGAGAGAGTCCAGCACAGAGCCACAAAGATGATGAAGGGAGTGGAACATCTCCCTTGTGAGGAAAGGCTGAGGGAGCTGGGGTTCTTTAGCTTGGAAAGGGGAGACTGAGGGGTGACCTCATTAATGTTTATCAATATGTAAAGGGTGAGTGTCAGGAGGATGGAGCCAGGCTCTTCTCAGTGACACCCAATGATAGGACAACGGGCAGTGGGTGCAAGCTGGAACATAGGAGGTTCCACATAAAAGAGAAAAAACTTCTTCATGGTGAGGGTGACAGCACTGGAACAGGCTGCCCAGGGAGGTTGTGGAGTCTCCTTCTCTGGAGACATTCAAAACTCACCTGGACATGTTCCTGTGTGACCTGATCAAGGAGATCCTGCTCCAGAGGGGGGATTGGACTAGATGATCTTTCGAGGTCCCTCCCAATCCCTAGTATTCTGTGATTCTCAAGAAGAACAATGCAGAGGCCTCAGCTTAGCAGGGCCTGTCCTCCAACTTTTGTGCAAAGACACCTTGTAGGACCTCTGGGGAGACCTGCCTGAAGGCACCAGGGCTGCCTCTGTCCCCAGCTGGTACCCGTGCGCACATCCACCACCAGCAGAGCAGGCACCCTGAAACTCAAAGTTTGAAGATAAAAGCCATGCCCACGGAGCCACAGTCAGCCCCAGACCAACCCATGCACTGCGAACAGTCTCTCCTCATGCTCCCACCTCCTAACAGTGCCGTGTACCCGTTTGCCTTCTTTGCTCCAGGTAACATCACCAGCAAAGGGAGCTCTGCAGCTGCAGTCAGTGGGCACCACACCCAGCTGCCAGCTACCACATGTTGATGCCCACAGTGTCCCACATGCCCTCAAAGGATAAAAGAGCAGGTGCCATAATACTGTCAAGGGGCCAGAGACATCCATTTGCTGGGAGAACTCAAACCATGCTGCAAGAGGAACAGCATAACTGGGGAGGCCCACAGCTTCCATAAGAAAAGAAAGAAGCTACAACCTTTGCAGGCATCCCAGCCGGCCTTATGGGATCAGAGAAGGCAGAGGTTGCTCAAGAAGATGCCCACAACCAGCACTAAAGTGCCATCCAACAACCCTTCCCCAACAGAATAACACAAAACTATCTCCTCTCAGCTGCAGCACAAAAACAACGGAAAGAGAAAAATGAAGGCGATACAGAGCCAGACTAAAGTAAAATCTGAACTAGGCTTTGAAAACAGGGTTGTGGCAAAGGACAAGACTGAAAATTACTGTAACGTGCTATATTCCTTTTATGGACTTCATAAATAATAAAAAGTGATGATTAAATGAAAAAGAAATTGTGAACTGGGAGGATGGGTCTCTGCAGTGGCTACTGGCAGGAGCAGGGAGCCCCTCCACTGACCCCTCCACAGCTCTCTGAAGCAGAAACCAACCCACAAACTGGACGCAACTGCAGATACAGATGCCCCACAGGGCCAAGCAGGTGGTGGACACCCAATCCATGCTAGGTAAATAGGTGAGTCCCTGTCCAAACCCCCGGAATGAGCTTCCCGTATACCAGGTCTGCATGGGAACATGGAAGGATAATAGGCAGCAATTTGCTGCCCAGACCCAGCCACACAGACCCAGTTTTTCTGCTGTTGTGGAGCAGGGACTGCGCCTCACAAGCTGTGTGGCCCACAGGGACATGCAGGCACAAGCCCTTCAAAGGCTCGAGAAGCCAGACCCAAGGGGCAGAGCTCTGCACCGTCACCTGCAGCCCACGGCACAGCCACACACAGAGGTCAGGACAAAGTGAAATGGAGGAGTCCTCCCAGCTGGAGAACAAACAGCTGGCAGGTGCCAAGGGTGCAGGGCACGATGCTCTCAGGGCTACAGATGGCCACCAATGGCCAGAGGCAAAGCTGGTTACAGCCCTCCCTGTTGGCCACCCTTCCCTGCAAAGAAATGCTGTGGAATAAACTGGTGGTAGAGACAAAAGAGATACAGAGGACAGCAAGGTGCTGTACACCATGTCCACCTACCACCTCAGGCAAGGAGTCTTGTTGGGCCTCACACCCATCTAATCCTTACATCTGATTTTTTTTTTTTTAAAAGCAGATCACTCAAAATGGCCCGTGCCTCAGGACATGCATGGACATATCTGCAGAGAAGTGTCATTGCTTGTAAACCCCCAAACAGTTGCGTAACTGCATGGTTAAAGAAAACAACAGAAATTCATACATGGTCGTATTCTTATGTACAAATACTGTTCAGCGACATGATGTCAGAAGAGCACAAGGATCACCGCACTATTTCTTCCTCAATCTGTTTTTCTTTCCTTTTCAAATATGGGCTTTCAAAATATAGAAATAATTATTTGAAGAATATGTAATTATATTCTAAAGGAGTAACATTGGATCAAATCCCACTGAAAGTCCAGTTCTGTTTCAAAGCTTCCATGAACAATCTAATCCTTCTAACTAAAGTCCTTGGCTAGCAAAAAGGGTTTCAAATACATATTCCCCCAGAATATCTGCAACCAGATTTTACTACTATGTGCTAGTGATTAGGAGCACAAAAGTAAATTATAATAGGAAAAAAGTATGCTAGCTCAATATCAAAGTGCAAAAAAACAGAAAGCTGATCAGACAATATACACAACCAACAGTAAATTACAGATTAAGAGTCCTTACACACAAGCAAGGAACTATGGATTTTTAAAATATGATATTGCATTTTAAATCGTGAAAATATCATATTATTTGATACAGAGCTAGGAAAAATAGGATTTTAACTGTTATTTTTAACTCACCAACAGCCTTTTCTTTTTTTTTTCTGGAGACTTGCCAGCTTCCTTTGAAAAACAGTTTTAAAACTGACCTTGTTTCAGTAGCCACTTCTCTGTCCTAGGTATGAAATCACCGTTGCATATTATAAAGTGTCAGTGCACCAAAAAGCAAAGGGCATCTTTTTTTTTTGAGGCAGTAACAAAGCTGCTGCTTTTTACCTATGAAACGGCACATACTTTTTCTTTCACAATTTCACAAATTTCAACATTGTATTATTCAGCAAGCAGCATTTCATGCCGAGCCCAAGTCTCACTTGCTCTGATCCCCACCTCATGGGAGCAGAGGTGTACGCAGCACAAGAGTCAATACAGAGTCTGGGCCAGTTTATTAGGATTTCAGTGGGCTCTGCGCCCTCCCACACTCGCAGTACTGTCAGCATTTCCAGAGGTTCCATTGGTGCCCAGCAGAAACAGCCCTTGGCCTTGAACACCAACACACACAGGATCAGTACAGGAAAACTGTTTCAGACTCTTGTTTCCATTTTCTCCCCCTGTGATAGTCAAAGCCAGAGAAGCAATTTATTTTCAGCATTTGAAAACTGATGTACCAGGATCATGATCTCCAACCCTGATAACTGTTTGCTACAAATACTCCTTACCCACTGGTGATGAAAGAGGTGGAGAGCATCCACCAGTCTCATAAGGGAAAACCTGGCAAAGCACGGCTCTGTCTGAGCTGGGCACAGGATCTACAAGTACAGAGGCTGCAGGCTCCGGCCATTCCCTGAACGTTACGTACTCGGAAGAGATAGAAACAGGTCCCAAAGAAAGTCATCATCTCAGATTTCCTTGGTGGAGCGCAAGACGATGCTGTTGGCCACCCTTGCCACGCATGGTATTTTAACAGCGGAACACCAGCCTGGTAGCAGGGACACAGGCACACCTCCCCATGCATTTCCTCAGGCCACGCAAGCAAGCTCTGGAGAACCAGAGCTCTGGCAGAGTCATCCTTCTTAGCCCTCTCAGGTCCAAAGGCTCCCCTGAGATGCACTGCACGGTCTTCAGAAGTTAGGTCTGGACTCCCGAGCCTGTCTCTCCTTGCTGCTACCCACACCATCATCCCTGCAACTGGTCTTGCTCATGCATGAGATGAGTTTAGAAGAGAAGACACCACAGATCTCCCCGGACTGCAAGGGGTGTTACGACTATCAGAAATCAAAAAGGAGAACGGGGGCAACTACTGCATCCCTCCTTCCCCTGCCCTGGGGGCACCGGCTGCCGCAGGATGCGCCCCGGGACGCCCGGCGCGGTGCAGCGGGCGCGGCGGCTCTTGCCCCTCGACGGCCACCGGGGAACTACCGGTTACATGAGGCAGGTGCTGGTTTTAGCACAGTTATCTTTAGGTTGTTGTTCCAAAAAGCGTCCCTCCCTCCGAAGAGAAACGTTCCCCCGGCTGCTGCGAGGCCTCGGGCAGGCTCCGCCGGCAGCCGCCCGCACGCTCCCGGGCAGAAGGGCTCCGGCCTCGGCAAGGGAAGGGGGAGCGAGCTCGGGGCAGCAAGGAGCTGCCGTTCCAAGGCGCCAGCGGTTTGAAGACGAGCCGCAGCTCGCCCAGCGCCGGGTGTCCTGAAGCCCCGCCGCGGGCAGCGGTGCCCGAAGGGGCACAGAGCCTCCGGCTTCCCCGGACCCCGGCACCGACCGACGCGAACGCCGGCCCGCCCTCGGCGACGATGCGCAGGACGTTGACCAGCGTCTCGACGTTGTTGATGACGGTCGGCTGCCCGAACAGCCCGGAGACCGTCGGGACCGGCGGCTTGGCCCGGGGCTCGCCGCGGCGGCCCTC
>JAVSBS010012544.1:0-19578 GCA_033124195.1 Coracias cyanogaster | reverse complement strand
TGGTGCGGGGTGGGGGTGGGGGTGGGGGTGGGTGGCGTTTGGGGGGGGCTCATGGGGGGCTATGGGGGGGGGGGCACCGGCTGCACGAGCCGCCTCTGCCCCCCCCACCCCGCGATCCGGCCCGGAACCGAGTGGGGCGGGAGCGCCACACTCACCGGCCGCCTCCGTCCGCGCCCCGCACCGGAAGCGCCGCCGGGCCCCGCCCACCGAACACGTGTGGCACGCCCCGCCCCCCGGCCCGGGCCAACTGCGTCACAGCCACGTCACAGCCACACCCCCGCCACACCCGGAGCGTCCCGGGCACAATCACCCGCCCTCGGCCACAGCCCGGCGCCGCCGCCCCGTCACCCTCACCCCACAAGCTGTCACCTCCCGCCGCCCCTCACACGCTGTCAGCCCCCACGTCCCCCGCTGCCATCTCCCCTCACAGCCCCCAGTCACCCCCACACACTGTCCCCTCCCCACGTCACCTCCTCCTGCAGCCGCCCCCTTCACCCCCCTCCTCTGCCACCCCTCCCGCAGCATCTCCCCTCCCCTGTGCCCCCACCGCCCCCTCCATACTCCCACCGCCAAGCCCCCTCCCGAGACCCCTTCATCCCCGCTGCGCTGCCGGTGGGGGACCCGGCGGGACAAGCCATGCTCGGCCCGGAAGCCCCCTGCCCCCGCCCTGTGCGGACAGCCACCCTCCCGGGCCCCCGCCCAGTCACCCGCCAGCGCCCCGCCGGGCCAGAAGCCCCCGGCCCCTGGGGCCTGGCGCGGGGCGAACCCCTGGGCCCGCTGGGTGGCTCAGGCGCCGGCTCACCTGCGTGCAGAGCGCCATGGCCGCGCCGAGGGACGGCGGACAGCGGAACACAGGGGGACTGGTGGCAGCGGGCGGCTTTCAGTTCCATCAGAGAGAAGAAATGACGTGGGGGGAAGCACAGCCACGCCACGTGGTGCTGAGGTCAGCCGAGGTGCTTTTCGCGGGGGAACTCTCCGCTAAAGGTCACACCAGGTTTCCTCACCCGGGTCCCAGCCCCTGTGTCCCCCCGGCTCCCCCGCGGGCGGGAGCTGCTGGACCCTCCCTGCGCTTGTGCTGGAGCAGCGCGGGGGCTTCGGCGCTTCGCCGCCTCCCACTCCGGCGGGGCTGGGACACTCGGGGGAATTCAGCTGGTGGCCTGGAAATCCTCCCCGGGCAGAACCGGGTGGGACCAGCCTGGTGCTACTCGCAGCGGAGCGGCCGAGGCTTCTCTCCCAGCGGCCCGGCTGTGGCGGGGCGGCAGGTCAGCGCGGTTCGCCCCGGGCCCACGCCGCGCCGCAGGCGAGCCCGGGGAGGCACCGAGCCCTTCACGTGGGGCCATGTGCTGCTCCGGCGCCCCTCGAGGCGAGGTGCTCCCCGCGGCCCGGGCGAGCGCTTCCAGGGACTCCCGCGGGAGCGGCGGACGAGCCATGTCCCTGCGTGTGGCGGCACCGGGCACGGCACCGCGCGGCTCCCCCGGGACGGGCACCGCGGCCCTCGCTGGCACCGCTTCACCCAGCCCGCCGCAACGTCCCTGTTCCCGGCACAGCTGCGCTGCTCGGGGGCGGCGCGTGCGAAAACCTCCGCATTGCTGAAGTTCTTGGCGGGTTGACGCAACTCGGCAGGAAAATCCCCCTCTCCTTTCCGGGACGCGCCGTGACCCTGGCGGCAGCGCTGCGGGCAGGACGGGCTGTTCCCAACCGGGCAGGACACCGCCAGACACGTCTTACCTGCAGCGCCGGCGCCGGGAACCACCGGGGCTGCTCGCGATGGACCTGCCGTAGCGACTGCCCAGCCCCACGGAGCGAGTCTCGGCACACAAGGGCAGCGCATCTCGGGGAGGTTCCGCTGCCTCGGCCCCTGCGCTCTCCGGGGGGCCGGGCCCACGCGCGTCGCCGGCGGCAGAAGCCACGGGGCTGCTGCGTGGAAGGGGAACCCCCGCGCTCCCCCGGCGCGCCGGGCGCCAGCCGCTAAGGGGAGTGCCCGCGACAGCCTCGGCGGGAGCTTCAGCCCCGTCCCCTCGCCTCAGAAAGGGCAAGCGCGGCGCTCGGGCTTTCCCGCCTTCACTCGGCCGCGATTCACCGCACAGCGGAGGGCTCGTGGTCCCCCCCGGCGGCCTTTCGGGGCAGAGCTCCCCAAGACCCGCGGCCTTGCGCAGCTTCCCTGAGACAGCAGCATAAGCCGGGAACGCTTCCCAGTAAGTGTCGTGCCCGCCGCGGGGCCGGGGCCGCCCGGGGAGCGGGACCCTGCGAGAGGCCCGGAGACAACGCCCGTCCCCAGGCACGCCCACGCGGAGCGGAAAGCCGGGGCACGGGGCAGGCGGGAAGGCCCCGCGCCGCTTCCCGCCCGCCGGCTGCGGCCTCCCGGGGGCGGCGGGGGAGCGGGAGCGGGCGGCGGGGGCGGCCGCTCCGCCCCGCCACGAACCGCCACCACGGCGCGTACCCTGCTCTGCCCAGCCGGGCGCGGCTATTGGTCAGCAATTCTGACAGCGCCGCAGGCCGAGCCAATCGCTTACGGCCGTCGGCTTATTGGCAGCGACAGCAGCCTCTCAGGACGCACGTGCGCGTGCCCGCCCGCCTCCAGCCTGGCGTACACACTAGCCAACCGGACGGCGGACAGGCTGATTGCTAGCTTTCTCAGCCTATTAGAAGCAGGAGCGTCACGCAGGGCTTGCCCCGCCCTTTGCTATCGCGCCGCTAATGAGAGGCCGCGTTTGCCGAAGGGCGGGTGTTGGGCGGTGCCCTGGGCGGTGGGCGGTGGCGGGCGGCACCGAAGGCGAAGCCGGTGCCATGGCGGAGAGCGACTGGGACACGGTCACGGTGCTGCGCAAGAAGGGCCCCAGCGCGGCCCAGGCCAAGTCCAAGCAGGTCGGCGGGCGACTCGCGGCGGGGAGCGGCGCAGCCGGGGAGCGGCGGAGCGGTTCGGGCCTGGCCCGCGGCCGAGGCCCCGGCGAGCCCTGCGGCCGAGGCCCGGCTCCTGCCAAGGGCCCGGCTCCGAGTAGCGCAGCGCTCACCCCGGCACCTTTTCTCTCCCCAGGCCATCTTGGCGGCCCAGCGGCGCGGAGAGGACGTGGAGACCTCCAAGAAGTGTGGGTATCCCGCGGCCTGGCTCCCCAGCCACGGGGTTGGGGCAGCCCGCGGAGCCCAGCCCGGCGGGTGCCTTTCCCCGGCGGCGGCGCGGTGCGTGGCCCCCTCGGCCCGCCCTACTGAGCAGCGCTTGAAGGCGGTGGCCTGGAAGAGGGGGAGCAGCACCCCTCAGCGAAGCCAAAGGTCGCCCTGGCTGGGGCCGCATAGACCGGAGCGCTGCCAGGTGCCCCGGGGAGGGCGGGGAGCAGCCCCGCGAAGCAGGGAGCGCTTCCTTTGTAGCCAGCTCCGAGTCTCTGGTTGACCAGAGCCGAGCTTTAGCTAGTGTCTGCAATCCTCTTGGAAGAGATTTCATTATTACAAAACTTAAACTCCCAGTTTTTGCAGCTTATTTCTCTTGCTGTTAATGTATGCTTATGGATTTCAGTGCCTGCTTATCTTCCTGTGGCGTTGCTCTTTAAAAATTCCAATGTAAATTCTCAGGTTCTGTCACCGCAGGGAGGAGATTGTGATGGTGGGAATTAAATAGATGATCCTTAAACGAGGTTTAGTCAGCTTTATTGAGAGTCTGAAGGTCAGAGACTATTGTGAGAGAAAGGACCCAAGCTGTGACTTAAAGACTGTAACTAAAATGGGACAAAACAAATAGCATGTTTTTGAACTTCAGGTTTTTTGCAAAGCTAGGTGCAGTTAGAGCTTACTTTGAAAAGGCATCAGAGAATTGATTAAAAGCCACTTGCTTGCTCCTTCCTTATATCTGAGCAAACACAGTTCAGGTTCGAAGATGAACACCCCACGCCGTAGTGTAAACATGTGTGTCTGGAAGGTGTGAATATTAAATATTGCCTGGCTGAAATGAAGTTCAGACATGAAGTGGAGCAAGGGGAGGGCCTTGTGTTTGGACATCAGTGTTAGCGGGATTAAGATAACATGTTCTCTGACGGGCAGGAGCTGGTTGACATCAGTGTTGATGTTCACATGTTGAAATCTTGAAAGCTCCCTGGGATCTTGGGCAGCTGAGCACTTAAAAACAGCGCTTGGATACTTTCTGGCACAGCTCTGAACCTTCTTTGCTTGTCCTTGGTTTTCTTTTTTTGTTCTTGCTTGAATGATAGGGGCAGCAGGCCAGAACAAACAACACTTTATTACAAAGAACACAGCCAAGCTCGACCGAGAAACAGAGGAGCTGCACCATGACAGAGTTCCCCTGGAGGTGGGCAAAGTGATCCAGCAGGGCCGGCAGAGCAAGGGCATGACACAGAAGGACTTGGCCACTGTGAGTATGGCTACGGGCCTGCTGGCACCTGCTCCTGCTCTCCTGGGGCAGGTTTAGGCACCTTGAGGAGAAGGTGGATGCTTTGTCTTCTGAGCAGATGCAGTGGGATTATATCATGAGCAGGAACTTTGGTGAATGCAACATATCTGATGCTTGATCTCCAGGCAATGTTAGTTATCTCTGAAGTTTTAAGGGTTTATGTGAGCACCCCTTGAACACCTGCTTGGAGATGGACTGTTCCTGGACTGTGGAGCTGGTAGGAGGGTTGGGGGTTTTTGTTTTGGTTTGGTTTTCCCCTTCTCAGCACCAAAGTGAGCTGGTTTTGTACAATCTGGGTCTGACAGTGTTCAGAAGCTCGGTGCTGCCCGAAGGAACAGCAGTATGTACTGCTAATGCTCCTCCAGGGAGGTCGAGGGCTGTTGAGGTCTGTCTGGGATGGATGTTGCTGTGACACCCAAAAAGTGCAGTGAGGCCACAGTGGTGGTGGAGTAAGCCTGGATGTAATGCTTTGTTTTCCAATCCTGGCATAATTAGAGGCTGTTACTTAACCTGTGAGCACTGGGGGTTGGTGCTGAGCATTTGCTGTGTATGGAGCTGACGTGTGAGATGCATCCTCTCTTTTTAGAAAATCAATGAAAAACCACAAGTTATTGCTGACTACGAGTCAGGAAGAGCAATCCCCAACAACCAGGTTATGGGCAAGATCGAAAGAGCCATCGGTAAGTGAAGAAAGGAGACTTCAAAAATAAGTGTTTCAGTGCCTCGGAGGGATGGTTTGGGGAGTTTGTACATTTTCTGCGTCAGGAGCAGTTGCTGGCTGTAGGTCATTGTGGGTGTGGTGCCATTAAGCCATATTCTGATAAGGCTTGGATCTATTGACTGAAACCAGAACTCTGAGCTCTTGTTCTCCTTTGTTCTCCATTTCTATGCCTGGGGCCATGCCCCAGGGGCCACCCCTGTTTGCTGTCCCCCAAAATCAGTGAGATACTGAGACCTGGGAAGGCCTGATTGTACTGGGAAGGTGTCTTACAGTCACTGGTGTTGATGTTGCTCTGGCAGGCTGGATCAGATACTGTTTTTTAGGAAGATAGTGGTGCACAAGCTGGCGTCTGAGGCTGGGCTGATGCTCCTAGAAACTGAAGGATTCGCCCTAGGTCTGGTTTGCCCTGCCTGCCTCTTTGGGTGTTCTCTTCCTTACAGCAAATATGTGAGGAAATAAAGTTATCAGGTGAATGGTTGAGCGCTGACGGCAGCCAATGGTCATTGTATCCTTTCTCTTGTTCCAGGCCTTAAGCTTCGTGGGAAGGACATTGGAAAACCGCTGGAAACTGGCCCCAAAGGGAAATGACAACAAAGCCTCGAAATCAGTTTGCTCAGACTGATCTCATCTGGCTGGTTCTCCTCAACCGCCAGCCTCTCTCTTCGTATTGCCAAGCTGAACAAGAGGGTTTCAGACTTGCTTTTGGGGGGGAAATCTGCTGAATCTGTACCTGCTGTAAAAAGGCAAACTTAAAGAAGCGATTTTCCTGATTTTTGTTTTTCCTTCCTCCTTTCCAGAGATTGAGGAACTAAACCCAAACCAATACCGCGTTCAATTTGCCAGAAAACATGTGCGTCTTGGTGTTTAGAAGCAGCTAACGCTATGACACTTGGGGTGGTCTGAAATGTGATCATTTAATTGGAACCACTTGGGGGGCGGGTGGGATATATTATATATAAGTAATATAGGAGAGTTGGGGCTCAATAAGTGTCTGCATTGAAATGATGACTCAGTCACTGCGTCACAATGACATTTTTGTTTGTTCCTTCCAGCCTATTTTAAAGAGATCTATAATAAAGTTTGATACCCTTCCGTTGCACAGGATGGCTGCTGCCTGTTTACCAGCCGCTTGTGGTTGGGTGTGACTGGAGCTGCAGCACCCTCTTCCTTCTGGAAGCGTAAATTAAAGGGACTCCCCAGAGTGTCTGGGGTAAGGGCCAGTGCTGCCACAGCCTTCCTGGCTGCTCTGCTCCTTTCCTGGTGGTGAGGACTGCAGCTTTGGCTTGCAGCCCAGAGATGAAGTCAGCACTGTGGTTTTATCCTGTGCGGAGGTGAGGGGAGCCTCTGGAGTTCTGCAGAGCAAGGCAGATGCAGGGACGTTCAGTCGGGTGTTCCTATGAAGCCTGAGCTCTCCTGATCTCTTGTTCAGCCCTTCCCCAGCTGCTCTAGCTGAGCTGGGTGCTCATTCCTGCAGGGCACTGCAGTGGTTGGAGCTGCAGGGATGGTGGCTGTGGCACAGTGAGGGGGATGGAGCTGGAGGGAGAGCTAGCTGCAGCAGGGTGAGGAGGAAAATAGGCTTTGGTGACACACCAGGAAAGCAGGGTGCCTCGATCGAGGTGAGCTCCAGTGTTGAGGAGAGCAGGATCCCTAATGGGTGGCTCGCCTGTGCAGAGGCTGAAGGGGTCTTCGAGCTGCTAGACTTGGGTGGTGGGTTTGGCCATGGGCTGCTCAGGACTTGGTCTTAAGTTGTTTTGAAAGCTGCTGGGGGAAGAGAGGTCCTGGGCTTGGGGTGATTTGGATGCAGATGTGGCCCTGAGCCCAGCCTGTGATTCAGAATATTCTCCTGATGGTATTTAAATGTAAATTATTAAAAACTCTTGAAAGGTGTGTGGGCAATCCTGCAGTAGTTGGGCATCCACCCTGCAGGGTCGGACTGCTATACCCTTGGGTGTGCTGTGTGGTGCCCCTGCTCTGCTCCCTGCCGTCAGGGCCACCTCTCTGCGCTCCACGAAGCCCCCTCCAAAACCAGCAGAAGCATCGGGCTTCCTCCCTGGGGAGGCAGAGCTCCCTGCCCCGGGAGCTCTTGTGCTTATTCCTGGGTGAGGAGCTTTGACCCCTTCCACAGCCAGGACCCTGCTTGGATGAGGATGGCAAATGCAAGAAGCACCTGCCAAAGCATGGGCACATCGCTGTGTCTTGACACAGGAAGTTCATGTTACAAAAGACAAAAAACACTTCGCGAGCGCATGGAGGTAGTGGAGGCAGCAACAGGTCCCTTTGCAGGGCTGGCAGCATGGGGTGAGTGCCCAGGGCAGCTCTCTGATGCTGAAGAGTTGGAGGCAGCTGCTGGAGTGTGAGTTCTTCCTGGAGGGATGCTCTGCCCAGCATCTACCTCGCAGATGTGGGGAGGCAATTGCTGCTGCTGGCTCATTACTTCAGTCCTCGTTCCTCTCCTTCGGTGCTGGAGCTATAATGACGTGGTCCTGTAGAGGAAGGTAAATGGGAATCAGTCACAATGTGTAGGCTGTGTCTAATTTGAAATAAGAACTTCCAGGCTGCGGTGGGGAAAACCCACATGCCAGCCCACCATGACCCCAGTGTGCCCAAGGGATCCACATCCTCACTGGGGTCCGTCTCAGGCCAGTGGCTCTGCTGCAGCCTACGTGGCACCAAACCTGTCAAAGGAAATGGCAGCGTAATCTGCCTCTCAGGGTTTTGAGTTGCTGGCTTGAAAAGCATGAGCAATGTTTGCACGACCTGGTCCCTGCAGGGCTCTGGGGAGGAGGATCGCAGCCTCAGCTCTTTCTGGAGCAGCTGCCTGATGGCAGCAGCAGCATTTCTAGGTCAGTCCTACAACTCAGGGTCACTTGTTTGCCAGCACGCAGATAAAGAGGCAGAGCCCTTTGCACCTCCCTGATGTGTTGGCTGAGCACGGGCTTGTGGGGAGCCCGCTGGGATTTGCTGAGCTTTGAGGAAAATGCTGCTTTGGTGCTGTTGGGGTCAAGCAGGAATGCCCTTTGCCCTGTCCTTACGTCTCGAAAGGTGATGTTGTCAAAGCCCTGGGGAGCATTGCTCTCTGCCGGTGTCCCACTTGCCACCCCTCGCTGCTTCAGCCAGTACCAGCCTCCAGCAGCCACCAGTGCCAGGATGATGACAGCCAGGAGAAGACCAAGCACCACCTCTGCCACAGAGGTGCCAGAGGATTTCTCTGCAGGGAGAGGAGGTGCTGCCCAACTCCACCCAGCGCCCACGAGAGCTGGCTCCAGCCTCAGTGCCAGCACCCTGAGCACCCTGGGTTAGCTTTTCACAGCCAGATCCGACCCCGCACCTTCCACTAGCACCTCCTGGCTGGAATGGCAACCCCCCGTGGTGCTGTACACCACGTCATCCAGAGCCACTGTCCCCTCCATCGGCCACCTCCGCGTGGTGATCTCAAAGATGATCTGCAGGGAAGATGGGATCTGGGGGGTGATGCATGTGGAGGGCACCCCACAGGACACCCTGCACCCCGGGGCGGCCCCACTCACCTGGAACTCGCTGGAGCTCCGCACGGGCACTGCAGCACCCTGCCAGCCCCGGCTCCGGTGCCCGGCCACGCTCCACACCGTGCGCTGCCCGGCTGCGCTGTGCAGCATCACCCGCAGCTCCCCGCAGGCTGCAATGTGGCAGGAGGGGCAGGTGCCCCTGCATCAATGGCTGTCTGGACCCCCCTTCCTGAGAGCCCCTAGGACCTCTTGGCCATGCCATCCTCTGTTAGGATGGCAACACCCAGCAGGAACAGGCCATTCACATCGCCTGGCTGGAGCTGGACCATGTGTCCATGGTCTCACAGGTGGGGAGGGGGTTTGCAGCCCCTAAGTGAACCCCCCACTACCATCACAGGCTCATGCCACCCTCCCCAGGGCCAGCAGCTCGTCCCTGCCCTGCCATGCTTACAGAGGTGCTCGGAAATATCCATGTGGTACCAGAACCTCAGGCAGGCGTCGGCAGCAGCGGGCAGATGCTGGCTTTCCAGCTGGGCTGCGGTGCCCCCCCGGCCCAGCACGCTGGTGTCAAAGTGCACGTAGTGACCTGGGTGGGCAGGGACAGAGTGCAGGGTGTCCCCCAGGGCTGCAGCCCACCCCACGTGTCCTGCTCCCCCACAACATGCCCAGAATGATGCCTGGTGGATTGCACCCTGTCCGCCCCACTCCTCACTGCCCTTGGGATGAAACTGTCCCTCTTGGGTGAGGATGGGATGGGGATGCTGCGGTGTGAGGCCCCCTGGGACACACTGGGGGGGCACATTCATGGGTGACCCCATTCATCCCCAGCTCCTCTTCCTCACTCTGGCCAAGCCAGGTGCCCTAGGAGGGCTGGATGTCTCCTACCATTCCTTGTGCCCAGGGTGTGATCCTGCTCGGGGCCAGGGTACTTGGCAAGCGGCACCCCGCTTTTCCAGCCCCAAGCAAAGGTTTGCAGGCGGGCGTCTGAGAGGCTGCTCCAGCCACACAAGTCTTGTTCAAAGTCACAGGATGCTGGGAGGAAAGTGGGGGGCTGTGAGGTACCCAGTGCTGCAGGCACCCGCTGCCTGGTGGGAGATGGTGCAGCCCCCAGCCCTCTCCCCATTGTTCCCAGCTTTGTCCAGGCCAAGCTCAGGGCAGGAGCAGGGTGCCTAGCAGAGCCAGCCACGGCAGAGCCATGATGAATGGGACAGGCTGTCCCTATCCCCATGGCTGCATGCCCCCATGGGCTGCCCTGACCCCCTAGTTCAGTCCATGGTGCTGGCTCTCACCTGGCTCGGGGCAGGCTCCATCTGACACATGCAGGTCATCCAGTGCAATGTACCCATGGTCACCCCCAGCTCCCATCGCCTCAAATATCACCTGCCAGAGGGGCGGGCAGGGTGGCATGCTCAGGCTGGCAGCTGCCATGCACCCCTTGTCATCCCCCCCACCTGTCCCTCTCCCAGCCGTGATGTCCTCAGCACCCTGCTCCATCTCACCTGCCAGTCTCCATCGGGCTGGATGGTGACATCGCCACGGTGCCAGGCGTTCCCTTCCATGGAGTTCACGCTCAGGACCTTCCTCCGCACCCCGCTCTGCTCCACGAAGACCCCGAGGGAGCCTGTCCAGGGCATCCATCACAGCAGGGAGATCCGAAGCTGTGCCATGGAGACCTCCACCCATCTGGAGGTGCCCCCCGGGGGGGGGCTGCTGTGCTCACCTGGGGTCCTGGCGCTCAGCTGGTACCAGAAGGCCAGGCACTGGGTGGGCATGGAGGGCTGGTAGGGCTTGGAGGTGAGGGCAGCCACCTGCCCTGCAGGCAGGGACCCCTGGCCGGTGCTCACCAGCATGTAATGGCCTGGGGGAGAGAAGCCCTAGCCATGCTGGAGTGGGGCACCCGGGGACTGCTGGGGATCCCCCTCAGGCTGAGGAGCCCTGGCACTGGGAAATGCTGGGTTTGGGGAGCCCCGTACAGCAGTGCCCTCTGCACATCCTGGGCAGGCAGGCAAGGGTGCTCAGAGCAGGCAGGGTGGGCATGGAGGACAGGCAGGACACTCAGGGCAGGCAGAAGGGCTCCTCAGAGCCCCAGGACGCCGTGGCCGCGGTACCTGTGGCAGTGCCGGTGGTGTGGTCAGCCGGGGGTCCGGCGGCAGTGCCGGTGCCGTTGCTCTGCCGCAGCCAGCTGTGCTGCCCGCTGGCCGCCATCCCACAGCTGTCCGCCTCGAAGGAGCAGGAGGGCTCAGCCCCGCAGGCCCCCACCATCAGCGCCAGGTCATCCAGTGCCATGTCCCCCAGGAACCCGTCCCGCATGGCCTCGAAGGCCACCTGCCCCCGAGACAGCGGTGTCAGACAGCCCCACACCCCAGCCGGTGCCTGCTGGCGGGGGGGGCCCGGTCCTCACCCGGTACCGCCGCTGGCCCGTGGCGGGCAGCGTCGCCTGGCCCCGCTGCCAGACGCTGCCCTGCGTCCCCCGCCGCGTCCACAGCACGGTCTCCTCCGCTCCCTCCAGCTGCAGCTTGAGGTTCAGGGTGCCTGGGCACACGGGAGCGTCGGGCAGCTGTCCTGCACTTCAGGGACCTTGCTGCCCCGGGGGAGTGGGGCATCTCCAGGAGGATGCTGTGGGGCTCGTACCAATCTGTGGGCCAGCCAGGTGGTACCAGAAGGAGAGGCACTGCCGGGCAGCAGCGGGCTCCTGGTAGTAGGTGACGAGCCGTGCTCGCTGGCCATGGCTCCACAGTGCAGAGGGGTCGGCGGCCAAGAAGTAGCCTGAGTGTGGGTGACAGCCAGGGTGGAAGGGACATGGACAGGGGTGCTCCGAGCTGCACCCACATCACCCAAACCCTAGTCCCAGAGCTGCGTGCCCCTCGGCTGCCTGAGCTGAGCTCACCCCAAGGGCCTGGGGCTGCCTGGAGCAAGCAGGGCCCTGGAGACAGGAGGCTGCGGGGTGCCCTGGGCTGCCCGGGGTCCCCAGGAGAGGAGCCAGCCCCTTACCCGAGCTGGTGGTGTGGTCAGAGCCCTGCCCCTGCCCCATGCTGCGGACCCATTTGAAGTCACTGGACTGATCCTGGTACCAGCCACACATTCCTCCGTCAAAGTTGCAGGACAGATCTGGCCGGAGAGAGGTGACAGCAGTGAGGAAGTAGGGTTAAGGCACCCCAAAAGCAAAGAGACCCCGCAAATATTCCTTTCCCTCTGTTGTCCTGCCCCACTCCTTGGGTTCACCCCATGCAGGTGTCCCAGGGCAGGATGTGTGCTTGGCTAGGTCCGATCCCTGGGCTGGGGACAGGTCACCAGGCAGCCCCCATGGGTGCATGATCCATCCCTGCAGACGGAGAGCTGGGTTCCGCTCCTGCCCAGGGCCACCCACCCTGCCCATGCACCCCGGCCATACCCACAGACCCCGCTGGCACCACACCGAGGTGGCACTGCACGAATGTCACGTTGTCGATAGCGGCGCTTGCCGAGTCCTGCAGATCCACCAGCCCCAGCAGCTCGACCTGGGGGCGGTGGTGGTGAGCCCAGGGTGCCTGGCAGCACTGGCACTGCCCTGCCTGCAGCTGACCAGGCTGGTCCCTGTGATCCCTGGCACACCTGGAAGGGTCGGCTCCTCTCTCCCAGCAGGATGCTGACCTGTCCCTTGTCTGTGCCACCGTGTCCCTGCATGTGCCAGGCCAGGTGGGTGGTGCCAGTGGTGTGATCCATGATGCTGACGGCGAGGAAGCCTGGCATGAGAGGCAGTGAGGAGTCTGTGGGCACTGGCTGCCCTCTGGGACCCCCCATGGCCCCAGCACCCACCTCACCCATGGTCACGGGGGACATGGATAGGGACAGGGACACCCCGGCTCCAGGACAACGGGATGAGGCAGAGAAGGGCAGGGAGAGGTGGCAAAGGCAGGCAGGTGTGGGGGGCTCTGCCCTGTGCCAGGGTGCATCAGGAGCAGGCAGGGCATCCTGGGGCTGGGCAGGGAGCAGGCAGAGCACCCCAGGCCAGGGAGTTACCTTGGGGGTCACTGTGGATGTGGTAGCTCAGCTTCATGGTGCAGGTGGGACTGGAGGGGCCAAGCAGAGGCGTTCGTGCCTTCGCAGCAGCCACCATTTGTCCTTCTCCTGCCTGGAGGGCCAGGAAAGCCCCTGGGCACAGAAACACCCTGAGAAGTCGGGGCAGGTGCCCAACATCCCTGGCAGCACCCCCAGCCCAGCACCCTGCCTGGGCATCACCTCCACCCCTCCTGTGCTGGCACCCACCCACTCAGCTGGGTGTGAGCAGGGGGTCCCTGCACTCCAGGAGCCCTGTGGTGCTGGGGACCAAGGGCATCGTCTTGGCGTTGGGAGCAGCCTCACCTGTGAGGATGGTATTGGAGGGCTCGGTCGCCCTCTGCACACCCCAGCGCAGCTGCCCCACACTGACGTCGTGCCAGCCCCCAGCCCCTGCCTCAAAGGTGGTTGCTCCTGCAGAAGTCCAGGTTCAGCTCTGCTGAGCTACTGCACTTCCGGGGCTGAGCAGGCCCCCGTGTCCCCCGGCCATGCCAGCCAAGGGGTGCCTGCATCCCGTCCACTGCCTGGCTCCCAGGGTGCCAGTGCCCATCCGGGGGTCTCACCGCAGCGCTTCTCGTCGGAGCCGTCGGTGCAGGTCTCGGTGAAGTCGCAGGCCAGCTCTGCGCCGATGCAGCCCCCGCTGTCACAGGCCACCTCCCCAGGGCCACAGGGGCTGGCAGCCACCCGGCTTGGCAGCGATGTCAAAGGCTTATCTGCTGACAAAACAGCCCTGGCTGGAGGGCGTGGTGAGAGGGCCCAGCAGCACCACCCCTTCAAACTGTGGTCCCCTGTCCCCGAGCATCTCCCTGGCTCTCCACCTCCCCCAGCCCCACCCCTGCCAGCTGCCACCAGACCTGGGGGAGAGCTGCCCGAGTGACACAGCTCAGGCAGAAGGGTTCAGTGCAGGGGACAGAGGGTCACAGCTGCAGGACAAGGACACCAGGCAACCCAAGCTGTGGGCCCCTGGGCAAGTGCTTGCTATGCTGGCCACCATGATGAGCAGCCCCTGTGGTGGGTCCTTTAGGGCTGGTGCCATGGGCACAAGATGCCCGGGAACCACTGCCCGTGCTGGAGCAGGGGTGGGGGATGGCTGACCCCTCGGCTCACCCTGCTTCTGCACGCAACCCGGGGACAGGATCAGGTCATCAATGGCCACGGTCCCTGCGCTGCCGGCCACCCCCTCGATCAGCACCTGCAGGGAGGCACCATGCTGGCAACATCAACGTGGGGGCTTGTGCGACATGGAGGGGCTGAGCAATGGCACTGGGCACAAGGGGACAGCGGGGGGCTGGGGGAAGGGGGGAGCCCAGCTCCTGTGCTCTGCCGATGCGCTTCTCCCAGGAAGGGGCTCGGTGGGAGCAGGGGTGATGCTGCAGCTCAAGGGGGTGCAGGGTAAGATGACAGGACCCCAGGGGGCTTGGGATGATGGTGCTGCCCCTGAACACAGCCATGGGCTGCTGTTGGGGTGCCCTTAGGGTGCCATTGGGGTGTCACTTGGGTGCCCTCCAGGGTCAGCTGGGAGGTTGTGTAGGTGGCCATGGGGGAGAGCAGACAGGATGGTGGGAAGGCATGGAGTGACACGGGATGGATGAAGACACACAACCTTCCCCCCTACCCCTTCCAGAGGGCTTGTCCCTAGACTGCTAGGGAATTTGGAGATGGGGGCACAGGGACATGACTGTGGTACATGCCAGCACCAGAGGCTTAGCTCTGGATTCCAGTTTCCAGTTCAGCCCTGGTCCCGTGGATGTGTACTGGGAGTAGCCCTGTGCCCCTCACTCCACAGGCAGCCCAGTTGGCCCCAGTGTGGCTCCAGCCCACCTTGAAGCTCTCTGTTACGTTGAAGTCCACTCTCTCCCGGACCCAGCAGCTGCCCAGGTCCCCGGTCCTCTCCCTCACCAGATGCTTGGTCGAGTTGGTGACGTAGGAGATGCTGAGGCTGCTGGTGGCTGAGCCGTGGAGGTGGCAGTACAGAACAAGCTGGGGATGGGAAGGAGGCTGAGAGAGCCCAGAAGCCCCGGGGGCAGAGGCATGAAGCCCCCTGCACCCCACGGCACAGCTGCCACCCCGCAGGATGCTCACAAAGGTGGAGCTGGAAGAGCTCAGAGCTCCCAAAAAGCACCAGAGATGCCACCAAACCACTCCCAAACACCCAAGGCCCATCCCCAGCAGAAGGCCAGCTGCAGCCCCAAGCCCGTCCCCTGCCACTGCTTTGCCCACACACAGGCCGTGACGCGGGGTCTCGGCTGTGACTCACGGAGCAGGAGTCGGTGGCCTGGAAAGCGGGACTGCTGAGCCGTGCTGTGCCGCTGGCCCCTGCAACTGAGGCACTGCCCACGTGGAGGAAAAAACCTGCGGGTAATGCCAGGAAGGGGCTGAGTGGTGCCAGGCTGGGTGTGCGAGTGCAAGATGCTGTTTTCCCAGCACAGCCCTGAGCTATCTCAGGCAGGTGTAGCCCAGGGGCTGGAGGGCACGGCTGTGGCAGGGCTCCCGGGGTGCTGGTGCCCAGCCACACACCTGCCCGGCTGTTGTTGCTGTGGTCCCGGGTGGGGGTGCTGTACGCGGTCCCCAGGTCCAGGCTCGTGTTCCTCTCCCATGCTGGCTGCCCGACCTCCACCTCCCAGCTGCAGAGATTTTGCTCAAAGGAGCAGAAGTTGAAGGAATCTGCAGGGAAGGAGGGAGCGAGAAGTGACCCAGAGATGGGGGTCTCAGCCCTCTACCCCAGGCAGAGACGTCCCTGCAATGGGCTGGGCTGATACCACCCTTCTGCCAAACCCTCAGGGTGATTTTGCCCCTCCGGCTGCATCACTGTGAGGCAGACCTGGGGTGACCTCTGCCAGCCCCACGGCCTGGCTTCGTCCCACCAGGGCAGACCCTCAGCCCACCCTTGTGGCTGGGGGGGAGTCAGTGGGCAGGAGCCCCTCCTGGGGCCAGGGATGCTCACTGCACTGTGTTGCATTTTCGTCCGAGCTGTCCCCGCAGTCATCGGTGCCATCACAGAAGCGGTGTTGTGCCAGGCAGAAGCCCCGGTTGCATTGGCTCTCCCCCGCCTTACAGATCTGCTTCCTGGGTGCTGAGATGGTGCGACACAATGTCAGCAAACAAGTGTCCCCAGCACATGCTGAGCTCCCCCTGCACCCTTCCTTGGGGTTGCTCAAGTGACAGCCTTTCACTGCGCACCCCATGCCCTGGCCAGGCCAAGATGTCCCCAAGACGCAGCAGGAGAGTCCCCCGGGCTGCAAAGCCCAAACCAATTCCCCCACAGATCCCAGCTCACATCCCAGTGGGTGTGGGACTCACCCTGCAAGCCACAGTTCCTGAAGATGATGTCATCAAGCACCAGCTGTGCCCCACACATGGGCAGCTGTGTCAGGGAGAAGATGAGCTGCCAATGAGAGGACAGGGGTGGCATCTCGAGCTGGGCATCTGCCTGAGCTGTCCAGGCATCCTTGGCTCCTGGTGCATCACCCAGCTCCTCTGGCCCCAGCTTGCGGGGACCATACTCGGGTACTGACACTGCCCTGGCTCACCTCGAACTGCTCCGTGATCCGGCCTGGGTAGGCAACCAGCTGGTGCCAGCCCTCACCTTCATGCTCAGGGCTCTGCCACAGCCTCACCACCTCGTCCCCGTATGCCATGGCCAGGCGCAGCACTGGCCGCTCTGTCTGGTTGAGTCCTGTGGGGAGCCCCAAAAATGTAGCCCTTGGCACTGGGCATCCCGAGGTACCCATGGGGATGCGCCCAGCTTGCAGGGCACGGACGAAGTGAGTAGGATGGAAAGGAGCCATCTCAAGGTGCCAGTGGCTCTGTCCCTCCAGGAGGGCAGACGGCCCTATTTCCCCCCCGCTGCAGCCCCCCATGGTCACTTCCCTGTGCCTGGTACCCTGAGGCCCATCCATGCCTGCCATGGGTACCCTCACCGCTTCCTGAGAGGTGGTACCAGGCCCTGATCTCACACGTGGCAGCTGCTTCCTGCATCACTGGTGACCTGAGCCAGGCTGTGGCCGTGGTCTTCGCAGGAGGGGACACAGTCACCATGAACCACCCTGGGGAGGGCAGAGAGCAGAGCAGGGGCTGCAGCCCCATGGGGAGGCAACAGAGCTGTGGTTAGCACTGCTCCTGCCCCACCATGGGTCTGCTCCCTCCCCTGCACCCTACAAGGAGGGGTGTCCTGGCACTCTGGCTTCAGGGCCCAGAGGTGCAGTGCTGCGGGTGCCCAGAGCCCATTCACCAGCCAAGCAGCTCCTGCTTACCCAGGTCGGTGCCCAGGGTGTGGTCTGAGCAGGGCCCCGTGGCCCAGGTGGCCAGGCTGGCCCGGTTCCGGACCCATCTGTAAGTCGAGGTGCTCACATCCTGCCAGCCACAGTCACCTTCCTCAAAATCACAGGTGAAGGGGGTGCCCAACACTGCTGAGCCTTGCAGGTACCCTGAGGGTGGGCAGACAGGGTGTCAGGGCAGGGATGGGTCCACCCTGGGGACTTGTGCCCAGCTGGGAGACCTGCATCCACCCCGGGGACCTGTGCCCACCTCAGGTACCTGCATCCACCCCAGGGACACACACCCACCCTGAGGTACCACACACACCCTGGGGTCCCGCACCCATCTGGGGGACCTGCATGGACTCAGATGACCTGCATCCAGCCTTGGCACCTACACAGGCAACCTGTGTCCAGCCCAGGGACCTATGCCCACTCCAAGGACCTGCACCCACCTGGAGGACCTGCATCCACCCTGAGGTCCTGCACCCACAATTCCCCCAGCTCCATCTCCATCTACTGCTTTCACCCCAGGAGCAGGGCCTGGGAGTGGGGCTGGGGGTGCTGAGGGGTTCGGGGGTCCAGACACCCACCACATTGGTTCTCATCAGAGCAGTTGCTGCAGTCGCAGACGAAGTCGCAGAGCTTCTCGGCCGCAATGCTGCAGCTGTTGACGACCACAGACCCAACCGGGAGGACAGTCCTGGCTATGGGAGAGACAATGGGGCTGAAACCCCTGTGAGGACCTGGGCACGGTGCCCGCAGCAAGTGACAGAGGGCACATGTGGCCTGCAGGTGACACGTGTCTGGGTTCCCTGGTTTGGGGCCCTGCTGGGGAGATGCTGAGCTCTCAGCAGCATCATCCCTTGGCATTGTCCCTTGGACAGGACCCTCTGCCATTGCCCCAGCACCCCACACCTCCCACTTTGCCATGTCCTACCACCAGCCCGGCTTCCACGCGCCCTTGGGGATGTCAGAGTCTGCCAGGCTGGGGCACTGACCCTCCAGCCTGGTATATCACACCTCTGCTCCGAGGCTTAGCCCTCATTTGCGGGGAAATAGGAGAATGTGGGTATTTTCCTGCCCATGCTGAGCAAAGCCATTAGCAATATCCACCCTGGCACTGGTAGCTCTGGTGCTGGTTTGACCCAGGCTGACCTTCCCTGGCAGAGCCCGCAGGAGGGTTTTGCTGGGTGGTATCCGTCCCAGCCCCCCCAGAGCAGCATGGCCCCCCTAGAGCTGGGGGAAGCAGCGATCCCCATGGGAGCCCACACTGCAGGGGGCCAAAGCCGAGCAGCCAGTGCCATGGCCCCTTCCCTCCCCACTGCCTGACCCCAGTACCGGCAGAGCTCACCTAGCAGCAGCAGGAAAGGCAGCACTGCCTGCCCAGCCATCTTGGCCTCTGGGCCGCAGTGACGGTCAAAAGCTGGAAGAGGCCACGTCGTGAGCCCAGGGCTGGAATCTGCCCCCCGGGACCTGCCCCGCGTTGGACTTTGACCCTGCCATTATCTGCTTCCCAATCCGGCAGCGGGGTTTATGGCGAGGCGGTTTGCCGGGCTAGGACAGGTCCCACTCAGTCCCACTGCCCAGCACCGCTGCCAGCATCACCGGTGGCATGCTGCCAGCTCTGCGTCCCCGGGAGATCTTTGGCTGCTTTTTTTCAGCAAACTCTCTTCTGCAGCCCCCTTTTCCAACGGGTAAGATGCTGGGTGCCACTCCAAGGAGGATGGGGCCAGCTGGCACGGTTCGGTGGCACACATGAGCTAGGCAAGGGAAAAAGACCAGTTCCTCCTGCCCAGCCCATGGTGCTGCCAGCCCTGGGGAGAAGCTGGCACCTCTGCCAGGGGTATGGGTTCCCAGCTGTGCCAGCTGCCTCGGCTGCATCACTAAGCACAGGGAGATCAGGGAGCAGTGAGAGCCTTTGGGTGCCAGGCACAGACCACCAGCAGGGTGCACCCAGGCTGGGGGCAGGGAACGGGGTGCAAGGAGGATCTCCAAGGCAGGAGATGTGTTGATGGGTGTCTCTTTAGCTGACTTAGAAAGACATCTTGAGGACCGTGGTTGGTTTCCCATAATGGGTCACGATGCACCCAGGCAATGGTGAGCGCAGCAGGCAGGGATCTTTAGGAATGGGGGATTTAGCAGCAAAAACTCTGGGGCTTTGAATTCAGAACAAAATTCTATCCGTCTGGAGAAGTGAGCAAGGCTGGGAGAGGAGGCAGGGACAGCTGGGAGATGCAGGAGGAGCTCAGCACCCAGCTCGTGACTGCCACAGGGCAAAGGGGCACAGCTCTAGGGTCACCACCAGCTTGCTCCTGGGGCAGAACAACCCTGGCAGAGTCTCAGGAAGAGCTGTTCACAGAATCAAAGAATGATTGGGGTTGGAAGGGACCCCTGAAGATCATCTCCTGCCAACCCACCTGCCAGACCAGGTTTCCCAAGACAGCGTCCAGGCGGGTCCTGAATCTCTCCAGAGAAGGAGAATCCACCACCTCTCTGGGCAGCCTGTTCCAGTGCTCTGCCACCCTCAAAGTAAAGAAGTTCCTCCTCAGGTTTAGATGGAACTTCTTAATAAGTTCCAGTGTGTGCCCCTTACCTCTTGTCCTGTCACTGGAACCATGGAAAAGAGTCTGGCCCATCCTCCTGACACCTGCTCTTTAAGTGTTTATAAGCACTGAGAAGATC
>JAVSBS010012543.1:0-87319 GCA_033124195.1 Coracias cyanogaster | reverse complement strand
GGGGGGGGGGGAGGGAAGGTAAACTATCCTTCATTCAGGATACATCATTAAAATATCATTTTAGATTAAAAGCATTTCTTAGTTCTTTGCTATAATAGTTTTCTGAAAGAAAGGCAGAAGGGGAAAGAGGGAGGAATCTGTTAGGCAAAAACAGAAGGAAGCAAAGTTGTATTTGGGTGTACAAAGATGTGTTTCACAAGAATCTGTAAGTTTGAAAATAGACATTCAGTGGAGAAAATAAACATGTGTTCATTAATATGCTAAGAACTTTGGTGTACTTCTGTATTCACTCTTTTTTTCTTAAAGCTGTCTGTGATCTATAATAGCAGAATAGATATAACACCTGTTAACTTAGATATGCAGCCTCACTTCCCAAATTAGAAGAAGGACTATAGGCAGGTGAAAACTTTGAGAGACTTCAGATTTCAAAATTATTTTTCTGAATTACTCATTGAAGACTTGATGGGGAGGCCAATTCCTTTTAACTTAGTTTCTGCTGATATCAGTTGTGGGTTTGTCTTATGGAAAAGAGGAAGAGTTTACAAATATTTCTCTATAAAAGGAAGGATGATAAACTCATAATGGCTTTCAGTCAGGAAGAATAGTTTGGCTATGATTTTCATAGCCTTCAAACACATTTCATAATTCTTACATTCTCACTACTTCCTTCTCATAAGGCTATATCCCTCAGCCACTATAACTCAACTAGAAGTATGATTGACACAGGAAAGAAAAGAAAGGAAGAGAAAGGAAAGCAAAGAAGACTAGCACTTAAAAGATCCAATCAAATATTGGTACATAAGTAGTTCCAGATCTTGTGGGGTTGTATATTAACTGGTATAGTATAATTTTTTGTTTTACTTTTCTTAGTGGACTGCTCCAATGAGATAAAAAAGCAAATAACACAACACTATAAAATGGACAAAGTTAAAATTAATTAGAAAAAAAATGTATATTTTTTCAGAAAAAAACTCTGGGGAGTTTGCATCTTTCTGGGCAAAACAATAAACACTAGCATGAAATAACCTTCACAAAACCAATTTATCCATGGCCAAGTTCCAGCAACACTTTTCCCTCTGTATTCTCATCAGCAGGTTCCAAAAGCCACTCTTTTCCTAGCTAATGGAGGAAAGCAGAAGATTAGAGAGAAAGGACATAGTCTACAACTTGCGAGATGTCTTTTTTCTTTCCCTTAATGACACGTTAAATTGAACATGAGGATGATGTCTTTGGCACAGGTCAGTACCAGCTGAGTACCTTAATTTTGTCTCTAAAAGAGTGTACTCTTTGTCATTCAGTCTTTCATGGCTAGGCTTGCTATCTGTGAGTCAGGAGGTTTGTTGAATTTAGCATTTCTTTTTGGCGGTAGTGGCTTACAGACAATGACAATAGAGCTTAACTGCTAGGTAATAAATTTTTGTAGATGTTACTGTTGTCGTTCCTGGAAGTGTCAGTTTATTCTGAATACTTAATCATACCTGCCAGTGTAACAGGTGGTATGTTACAGTGTCTATGTATGTCTATTGAGGACACAGATTTTCACTCCACTGACATAGTAGGTCTGTGCTATGGGAGGGGGAACAATAAACAGTAAAATGACTGAGGGCAGAACTTCAAGAGCTGGAAATAAGAGAGCATGAGAGGCTGAAAGACAAGCATAGCACAGTGAGAACAAACCAAGGGGCCAGAGCCTTGCACTTACACTGAACTAGAGTGGAGAAAATTAGCCTTCTCCATGGAAGGAAAGGATGGAACTATTGCAGAAAGAAACACAAGTTTAAAAGGGTCTTGGAGTAAATCAGAAATTGCTCCAATCCTTCTCGCTCTCCACCTATATAATAACAAGATGCCAAGAGCGCCATTCATCTTAATGAATGAAGATCTCTAGATTACATTCCTCTGCATTTTATCAAGCTACCCAAGGCCCATTTGCAGCACTGAGACCCAGTCAGTGGTGTCTAGAGCACACTTCATCTCATCCTAATGCAGAGATCTACATTGTTAAAATAAACAGCACCCTCACACTCGGCTTTTCTCTCTCTACAGGCTGTGGAATGAGCCTCAGCTGATTTACGTATGCATTTTAGCCAATTAAAATTAAGTGAGAAAAATGGTACCCAAAATGACCAACTGGAAATGCCTCACAAAAAGTTGTGTTCTGCGTAATGCTGTTCTTCACATTGCAAAATCAAACTTAGATACTCTTCCATTGCTTTTCAACACTTTGTTTATATTGAAGGTGAGGTAAGGACCATTATACTTTCTATAGCCAGCTCCAGCTCTGAGGTAAACATCCTTAAATCACTTTTTTAACACTCTTGGGGCCTCTTTGAGCTTTTATGACATATAATATACTTCTGTGGGCACTAACATTGCCACAGGAAAGGTGGTATGTTGTGCACTGCTGCCTCTTGAAACTCCTCCTCGGCTCTGGCCCATAACAAAATGTCTCCTATGGCAGGGTCAGGGCCAGTGTCAGAGCAGGAAACATACGGCTACGCAAAAACCACATGCCAACTTCACACAGACCTTTTGCTGGAATAATTTACGTTTCATTTCCGCCACTAGAATGACAAAAAAGGTTGTATCGTTTACAACATAAGAGCAGTGCAATGTCAAATTCCTACCTTATTCTTTTTCCTATGGGAAAAGTGATAAATGCACTCTGCTCTGCTTTGTTCACCTCATGACACTGCTTATAGTGGTATTAGACATATTCTTTGGTGATATTTAAGCGGTGCTTAGTTTTGCTTTTGCTTTGGTTTCGTTATTACCTTTTACTTATTTTTCAGTTGAACTGTTTGCATCCGAGACATCTCTTTTTAAAATGTCATACTCCTAGCAATTACTTTTAAGTGTTTTATATTACCTTGAGGTTAAATACCATGTTTTACTCTTAAGAAATACATAATTATATATCGCTCATAATGATTGGCAGTTTGTTGAGTGCAGGATCATGAAATAGTACCCAGAATATTACAACAAAGTAAATCCCACTAAGTCTCAAGGTTTCAGGAGCTGTCACACAGATCAGTCATTTTGTATTATAATCATTAAAGCCTCCCAAAATTATTTAAATGATAGTAAAAGAAAATGCACCCTTCATTTGCACAGTGGAGGCAACTTGATCACCATAATTGTGGGAGAGACAATAGGATATCACAAGGGAAAATAAGCTCAAAATATTTCAGATTTCTTCTACTTGTTGGCTTTTTTTTTTTTAATGTCATTTGATAGGACCTTTAAGTTAAAGCAGTTCTATGAAATGAAGAAAAGCTGTGTGTGAATCAAACCCTTAGGACAGTGATCTTTTTCAGAACTTCTTCAAAGGGGAGAACTTTGAGAAAGCAGCAACTGCAGATACATGGCTGTACCTTTCCACCTCAGGAGCATACACACGAGGAACAGGATGGCATACTGAGCAAACAGCAAGCCTTACCTCTAATCAGGTTATGTGACGGATATCCCTTTTCACTGATAAGTGCAAAGGTCCTCCCAAACTGTCTAGCTTTGAGATAGGAATGATCAATCGTGGCAAACTTATCTACTCCACTGTTTTTGCAGATGACAGTCTCTTTCAGGCTAAAGAAAGAGACTATTTCACTCCCATATTTGCATAGTCACAACAATACACTGCAGATTTAGTTGAACAAGATCTCATTTTTAAAGAATATTGAAACTCTGGAAGAAAAAAAAAGAAGATTCTGGCCATTAATATTATCTAATGATCCTGAAAGTTTGGCCGAGATCTTCTGAGAAACCAAGAGTCATTTTAAGAGCTTAGGATTTTAACTCACAGATATAAGGCAGGAATTATTTATATTATTCCTGTGGAAACACAAGCAGAGAGTGATAGGCATGTTATAATTTGGTAAAAATGACTGACAACATTAGGTGACATTTCAGAAAAAAATGCAGCAAAACACATGCAAAATGAACATTTTCACTCCTTACACAGACAATATCAAGCATGGTTGTGTATTCAACTTAAGCTAAGTCACAACAGTCCACCAAAAATAACAGATCTGTTTTCTCTGCTTTGCATGCAAAACAACTATTCCATTTAATGAAACTCACTCACATAGAACTGTAGGAAATGAAAAACTAAATCAGCCCCCTGAGAAGCCTAGAGAATTAAAACACAAGCGTACTAATATAAGAACAATACTATAACGCACTTTAAAATCATATTTTGTAAACAAAAATGTAGTACTGGAAACCAGAGCTAGATAAAAATTCCAGTGAAAATGCTTTTGACTTTTCTGAGCAGAAAAGGTCAATTTTGAAGAAATAATTTTATTTTTTTCCCCATTAGAATATGACGGTTTTGATGGCCTTGGCCCAGGATGAAAAAGAAATTCAGCCAGGTCTTTGGCAACGACTAAATAAGTCATTTTAAGTTCACAATCTACAAACCATAAGGAAAGTGCTTTGGCCATAGTATAAGGCCTTAGAGCTGACATGCTGCACAAGAGGAAGATCTTTGAAACCTTTACGCTTTTAAATATTTGAAATATTTGGAAGGGAGAAAATTTTCTCATTAATCAGTTTCATCACCAAATTTTTCACCGCTATGACTATTATATAGTACAGTGATTAAAAAACCTTTTTTTCATGTACAATTTTATTGCCGATCATCAGCTGAAGTAACTAAGCACTGCACAGCAGTCTCTATCTCTCCAGTCTCCAAGGGCTTTAACTAGTGGGAAAGATGCCAGGCTGACAGGGACCCTTGTTCTCTAAAAAGGTGAAGAGGGGATTCCCTTAAGTTGGAAACCTTTGCTGATACAAGGAGGTCAGTTTTCTCCTTCTCCATTCAGTCTTGCTGTGGAAGAGATTGTGGAAGGATCTTGGTAGAACAGAAGCAGACACCGGTGCCTTGAGGTATGTTGTAAAACATCTTTTTCTGGTAGAAGGAACCTAGCGTTACGGGGGGTGCTTTGATTTGTCAGGCCTTAAATTAGGCACACTTCTGCATTACAATACAGCAAGAAGGAGACATAGTGGGCCAGAGGCAGCAGAATTTCTCTGACCACTACGCAGTGATGTTCCCTATGTTTTGCTTCTTCATGCACATTTACTTGATTTCATTGTTATTGACACAAATAATATTGCCTTTAAGACAGGAAGTGAATCACTGTCGTAACTGTGAGCCATATTGCAATGCTGTATTTCTCAACAGTATTGTGCACTTTGCTATGCATTACACTCCTGTGGTTTCTCTGATAATGTTAATATGCATAGATACACACAGCCATAGAGGAGCAACAGGGAGGAACTACACACAGCACATATCATGGCAGTACAACACACTCACCTCTTCACGACACTGTTGGTAGATGCACTGGAGAAAAGATTTAATACATGATCTTCTTCCAGTCCTCAGACTATGCTACTGTGGCTTGTGGCTGCTGTGGGTGGTCAGCAGCAGAGGTAGGTCACTGCATGGTGGAATTTCCATTTGAAGCAATGGTAGCTGTGTGCATAGGCGAAATCTGACTTTGCCCTGCAACTGGATACAAAATAAACCATTTAAAAATAATATAACGTAGTTGATTGTAAGTCTTTATTTATTTATATTTGGACAGTGCTCTGAAGCCATCGTAAGGATGTAAATCCTTCAGAGGTGATCAGGTTTTACCCTGATACAAAATGGAGAAGCAAAATTAAGTCTGATAGCTATGGTATTCTGATCACACCAGTCATATGGCTCGTTTGATTATGACCATCTTCCTAATTATTTCTAAATCACTCACATCAGTTTTAAATCTATCATGGCAATTATCTTCAAATCAATCACATCAGCTTTAAATCTCCTGCACATATCACCTGTTTTCTTGGGGGCTTCACAAGTCACCTCGATCTGGCTGCCCAGCATTCCTGTAAGGCATCTCTCATATTTGCAACTCAGGACTTTAGCCAGATAAAAATTTTTACACATATATTTCCTGCATTTCATATTTTTCATCAGTCTTCCACCACCACTAGAGATAATTCATATAAAAGTATTGTCCTCTTTTTCAAAATATAAGTTATATAAATTTACATACTTCATCCTTCTCCTCATGAAGGTTGCCCTAAGAATGAATATTATTGTTTTCTGTTGTTATACTGAAATAGCTCTTTACATGTATCGTTCCTAGAAGATGACTTTCCCAATAATATTGCTACAAATGTTAGTATTCAAAGCATCTTTCAATTTTGCCCTCACTGAATGTCCATGTACACAGAGCAGAAGCCAGTGAATAACACTCAAATTACCCTGTGGATCACTTGTGTTCTATGCTTCTTCTGATATTTCTCAAAATGACTTCATGACCCTAAAATACTGTGGACATGTGATACATGTTTTCTAGTAGTGTTAGAGTATGTTACAAAGAAATTTTGAAATCCAGTTACTTTTTATCTGACAAGGCAAAAGCTAGATAGCTGGCTTTAGTGTTAAAAACATCTAATGATCTACAAATTCTAAACTATTGCTAAGCAAATTATTGGTATTTCAAATTTACACTGTATGTGCCAATTCAGCAGCATAATTAAACATATGAATAGTTTTAAACATTTGGGTTGCTGAACAGATTAAAATCATTCCATAGTATTTGAATGCTTAAATACCGTTATGAATTGGGGTCTACATTTACTGGTGAAGTATATATGCTTTCATAGTAATGTCTGCCTCTTAGAAGTGTATTTTTAAATTATAAATACTGGGTTGGACTCCAATCTGGTACCTGTGCTCGAAACAAATACTTTGCAATTCAAACTGGTGATTCTAACATTCTTTGTACAACTGTGTTCAAAATCCTGAGGTTATTTTGTTTTAAAATTGCATCAGTGATACAAATACTGAGATATAAAATTGCTAAAGACAGTCTTTACAGGCATACCTGAATAGGTTAGACCAACATTTATCTAAATTCCTTGTTTGCTGTTTACTTTCTCATCACGTGTTCTGCCATGATATCTTTAAATCAGCAAACATAAGGAATAATCAAGAGCAATATGGATGTGGTGGAGAAAAGAAAACAATTGCGCTTTTTTTCACACTTTTTTTGACCAGAAAGGGCATTTATTAGGAATGTGCTCTGATGGTTTCACATAATTCCCTACTGTACAACAAGCAACAAAAAAACCAGAACTTGTGATAATGTATGAAGTAAGCTTTTTCTTGTGCTACAACATTTTGAATTTTCAAAGTTCTGTGTTCTCATAGATGATAAACTGAGGGAAAACATAAGGTGAGTAAAAGTGAACGTTAATTACCTAAGGTTTGGTTTATATAAAAGTGATACCAACAATACAATTATATTTGTTCAAGATACTAAGGAACATCAGTGCCTATTAGCACATTTCTATCTGAATTCTCAAAAGTTTAATTACTTGAATATTTCCTTTTTTTGTCTTTTTAACCAAATCCATTTACTGTAACTCAACTTTATATGTAATAATAGTTAAGTATCCATTAATTTAACTAATTATACTGTAATTATTTTTGTATGAAAATTTTGTAGGAAAAGGTTAACTTTAGTCTTTAAAATGTCTTGTGCCATTCTTTACATCACCGTGGCCCAACAATAACCAATTCTGCAACTGGAATTTGGTATTCTCTTCCTAAGAATTATTTTTCATATCCCATGAACTATAAGAGAATACTGGCAATTCTAGTTAACAATGGAATGATCTATTCCTCAAAATAAACAAAAAAAATCTACCAAGAAAACTAACCAAGAGAAGAAAACAGAAAGTGTGGTGGAGACCCACCATCCTCCAGGAATATTTATTTACAGATACAATCAGAAATTTCAGCCTAGTATTGAAATCTCTTTCCCAACGAGATTTCTTGCCAAAACTGACGTGTTTCTACAAACAGATGAACAAAACAGAAGTTTTGATTGATAGGAAATTGCCAGCTACATACAACTACTGTACTACTACTGAAGCAGTAAACATAAAAGAATTACATGCCTCATTCTGAGATCAGAAATGTTTCATACTCAAATACATCAGATGCCATTGTCACCTGGTATTACAGAAATAAATAGAAGATTGGCTGTCAAGCTGTAAGGTTATGGCACTTTTCCCTTCTCATTTACACTATTTCCCATGTATGAATTTGGCTAATGTTATATCAGAAATAGATGCTTTCCTCTAGGGCTGTCCTTGAGCTGTGAAGTTATGAATGGCTGAAGAACAGCAAAACTGATCTAGAAATAACACAAAAAAACAGCTCACAAATGTTTGGAGAATAGAGTTCTCTGGTATTCATGAAAAGATAATACATAAGAGGATGGTAAAAGGAAAGCACTTCTCAAGTGCATTATAAGTACCAAATACTTTTCAGTGGTGTGAGCTGAAGTAGCACAGTGGCAAGACAGGATCACAGTTCATATATCTGAAGAGAGTGAGTGTCATGCTATTAAAAGACAATGCAAGCAAGGTAAAAATGGTAACTGCTTGTGTTATCTTTGACTATATAAACTTGCACAAACTGCCAAATCCTGAGACACATTGTAATCAGCGAAACTATAGATTTAATGTGGAGTTGTCTGTCGCCTAGTAAAAAAATGTAAAAACTTCAGCAGTGTTTGCTGGATAAATTTGATTCTTAAAAATAAGACCTAAGTCCACAAACCTACTCTCTGCCCTCATCATTTCATTCGGGACATCTTGTCCACCAAGAAAAAGGGATTTTACTGTGTGCCACTGGGTGAGTTTCTACTAGTCCAGGATCCAGAGACAGCTAGTCAAAATTGTTGCTTATACAAATTAAAACCAGAAGTGAGGATGCACAGGTAGAGTGCCAAGCCGGGTTATGAACATGCAGGAGAAAAAAAAAACAACAAAGAATGGCTGTGGTAAATCAGACTAAAAATCATTTAGGCCAGTGTCTCAAGCAGGGGCTAATAACACATGTCTAGGGAAATGCAGAATAGGATGAGTTTATAGCAATATTGCTCCATTCTATTGTCCCAGCCTCCAAGGGTTCAGAGCTCAGGGACTTCCAAACCCAGAGGTTGTATCTTTGTATTTAAGAAAATGAAAGCAGTTCAACTAATGGAGCTATCTGAGCAATGAACTCTCTGCCTAAGGAATTCCAAAGTAGTTAGTACGTTTAATGTAAAAGGGATTTAGCATTTGTTCTTTCGGTAGCCAATGTCCTGATTTTCTGCATTGCTACCATTTAAACCCAGTTCACACGCCATTACATTTCACTCACAAGAGTGACTTCAGGGAAGATGCATTACAAATATATGACAGTTACCAATACAGATTACATAGTTTACATGGCTTTGCTTTTCTAAAATACGCTTGAAGTAGAAAAACAATTAAAATATCAACTTGTTTTAATAAGAACAGTGACAGTCGAAAAATGGTTTTCTGAGTTAGTTTATCTGGTGAAGAATCAGTTCTTTACAAAGTTCTTCTCAGGACAATATTTTGTCCTGCCTGTAATGTTAATATATTCTTAACTGAGGTCTAAAGAGGGAAAACTGTTCTCCCTTTACAAAGAATATGTAACACACACATGTAACTCAAGAATGTTCACTTCAAGACTAATGAAAAAAATAAAAAGAAATATTGAATTTAGAAAGAAAAGAAAATACAGAGTATATATACAATGAATTTCATCAATATTGTGCTACACTTGGGACATAACACGTAGTGATTTTATGTCTACTGTTTTTCCAAATTCACGTCTGTGTCACTGAAGTAGTTACAAGGAGATATACTTTTTTTTTAAGAAATAGTTCATTATGATATACAGGAAAGTAATAAAGATGTGCTAGCTTTTCATTTATTTATTTATTTTTCAAATAATTCTGTGTATTCATTCCTGATAGAAAGTATTCACAACAGTTCATCTGAAACAGAAGCACATTTTATACTATTATAAATTAGCTTTTATATTTTTCCAGCCAAACTATTTGATCATTAAGGAACACTAGAGAAAAATAAGGAAAAACTTGGATGGAAATTCCAAAATTACAAGATCTTGTTTCTGCACTTGAGACCACAAAACCTCAACAATGCTTAGGCAGAAAACTTTCAGCTCTTTATGACTCTGTAACTATGAATTCTACATCTGAAAAACAGAAAATAATGCTATCACTACCACATACATTGCAATACAAGATTTCTTTAAAGCCCTCTCTTGATTACAATCCTATAATTTCTCTGTTATGCCCAAGAACCACCAGATACATGGCACTTTTCACTTGTTAACAATACTTTTCAATGCTTTTGTTTTCTGACAGAATCTTAATGTTCTTTCCATATATTTCCTTTCCTTCTGGAAAATGATTTAGAGGTCCCCTTCAGTAAAATCATTAAGCATTTCTTTGCTAAATGAAGGCGGCCTGATTTAGTTTAAAACAAAACAAAACCAAAATAAGCAAACAAACAAAGAAACAAAAAGCCCAGTTATGTAGGAATCATTGATTCTAGCATGTTCTGAAGATTTTAAGGCAGGAGTGCAGAGAAAGAGGTAGATGCAGTTTCCTTGTTTTTCTTTACTACTAAGTTATCTAAATTGCAGAAATGTGAGCTGATTAACAAAATTATTTGTCAGGACAATACTTTCATTCCCTTCAATAGTGTGCAAACAAAGCAATCAAAGAAGCAAACAGTAAATAGCCTGGTAGACTAAAAGAATACTCTCTTGGCAGCAGGTGGTGGATGCAATGAGGATATAGTGATGAACATAAGAGGATTGGTGAGTAATTAGTGAGAAAAGTACATTGTTTCCCCATCTATACTTTGTTACTTTTGCAACCATATTGAGAGAATTCATTATCATACGAAGATGAAAGAAAGATTGCTGAAATTTTATAAGTAAAATGATATTTTTCCATCAGACCGTAGATATGAAAAAGCAAACACATATGTGCATATTCTGGAATGAAGTTATATTGCACAGGTAATGAAATTTTGAGGAATACGCATGTCTTTTTTTCTGTTTAGAACTGTGATCCTGTAATATGCCTATGTAAAACAGGCTCATTAAGCAGTCAGAATGTTTGATGGGAAAACCTAGTTAAGTTTTGAGGTATAGATCCAGAAATTGAGTTAGGGAGAGTTGTGCAAAACTATGTAGGACTGGGGACAGAGTAGCCTCAGTACATGATAAACTTTCGAGATTACTTTATCAGCCTCTGATCCTACCAAAAACCCTAAACTTGCCTGTTTTCCAGGCTTCAGCCCTCCTTGTATTTCCAAAGTCACAATCATTAACTGTGCATCTCCTATGACTTCTTGCATTTGCAAGCAGCATCAAGCTTAAATAAATAAGACAATACAATTGATCCTTAGCTAATTTTATAGAGTAATTATGAAGGCATATTCCACAGCCACATGGTACCCATTAACAAGATTAACTGATAAAAAGTTGGCATGATACTTGAACATACAGGTTTGCTCAGCCTTGAGAAAAGAGATTATGAGAGATCTTATCACCATGTTCCAGTATTTAGAGGGTGACTACAAAGAAGACAGAGATTCCCTTTTCACAAGGAGTCACATGGAAAAGATGAGGGGTGATGAGGTACAAGTTACTTCTGGGAAGATTCCAATTGAACACAAGAGGAAAATTTTTCAAAATAAGGACAATCAGCCATTGGAATATGGAAGTGGTAGATTCCCCAACATTGGACAGATTTGGCTGGACAGGGTACTAGGCTGTCTCGTCTAGACTGTGCTTTTCCCAAGAAAAGTTGGACCAGATGATCCTTAAAGTCCCTTCCAACCTGGTATTCCATGATTCTATCAACCATCCCCATCTGTATTAATTGCAAAGCTGAGATCATTTCTGCATCAGTTTGTAGACTCTGCAATGTCTAGCTTTTTTAATAATCCAGATTTCTTGTGGCAACAGGACACTTATAACTATTCAGCTGAAGTCTAAATGGGTGAAAGTTGCACATGGAGGAACTATAAGATGTAAATTAGTCACAGTACAATACCTTAACTTACACCTTATAAGTTTCAGCACTGGGTTATTCCTAGATTGATTCCTGGGTATTTCTAGATAGACTCCTGGGTATTCCTAGGCATAAGGATTGGGCGTAAGTAACTCTAAAGCTTAAGTAAACTTAAGTAAGCACACAATTGTCTGCATTATACATAAGCAACAAATTGTTCCCTAGTGGCCAAAAGTCAGTTTCCTACACAACTGTTATCAGATAAAGCAATATAAAGGACAAGGGAACAAGGAAGAGAGTGTGTGGCATAAACAGGTAAGGTAAAAACACTAATCTTATTGATACTTAAATAAACCCCAGTACCCAGATCTGCTACAGATGGTCATTTACTGTCTCTTCTATGACAGATTCTCAAATATTTTACCAACGGATTTCTAATAATCACAGACAAAAATGTGGACACTTTTCCTTAAAAGACAGTAAGAAACACAAGAGTTTGCCCATACATGCTGATCTCATGACATGTATGTCATAGTCCTTTTCAGCTAACACAGAAGAGCAAAGTGATTCCATTTACAGTTTCCTATTTAATAACTTCTCATTTAGGAAAAAATAGGAATGACTATGTAGGAGGACTAGTGAAATTACTCATGAAATGATTTTGCTTTAAAATAAGACAAGTAAAATAGGAAATTGAGAAAATGCTTGTAATATTAAATCTCCTCTGATTATTTCATTGTAATATTGTATATTTGTAGAAACATTAAAAGGAAACTAGAAGCAGAGTCAAAGATATATTAAATGTATCCTCATTTCTTTAGAACAGGACACATGTTGGTATTCCAAATGCTTCTTCAAAAGACTCTTTCTTCTCACACAACTCTGACTGTGTTTTCATTCTGATATTAACCAGAGCAAGGCTTATTCCCATTTTTAGTGTCGTTGGATTTCTCACAGCTTTTGATGCCTTTCTGTTGCTGGTTCATCTCTTTTTGGGGCTGTAATTATTTACTCCAGGATGCTTGACCTATACTCAATATATATTGGATAAAAATTCTTACTAGGATATAGTCTTCTAAATTCTTACAGGAATTGAGTCTTCTGCTTAGTTTACAACAGTTAACTTGTTATCTAGGTGTGAAGGAAAATAAGGTTGCTCACTTTGCCTTTCTTGGTCCACTGTCATGGTACCTCATATATTGCTGTAAGAAATCCTTGTGCGCTTGTAAAGGCAGCTTTTCCTTAAAGGTTAAATGTTCCTTTTCCTGACTCATTTCTATGAGAAGAATGTTACAGTAGCTTAACAATTCTAGTACAGCATTGCAATAGGGAAAGCTTAGACAGGTGTCTCAGGAGAAAATCCTCTAAAAATATGCTTACAGAAATGTACTTAGTGTTGAAAATTGGTTAAATGACTTGCAGTAGGTAGGGGCGCATAATTCTGTTTGCTTCTCTTCCAAATCCTATGACTCATGTTCACCTTCATAAAAGTTATTTTTGCTTTGGGAATCACTACAGTTCATCTTTACTTCTTCCAGTACTTTATAAGCACTTAGTAGTAAATCACCTGGACCCAACTACCCGATCTCTTGTTCATCAACCTCTTTCTTTGCCATGTTAAATCATTTGCAAAGCTAAATTTAAAAAATGAGGGAAATTATAGTGAATTCATGAACATATAACTAAATTAACTCTGAGAAAGTAATTCAGATGGCAAAAGTGAGTGATATATATTTATTTAAAATTGTTTTTGCCAGAATATTCTATTAAATTAAATACAGAAGTTACAATTTAATGATGTGATTTCTTTCTGTCTATTTAAATGGCTTGATTCATTAATTATTTAGCACAGAGATTATTTAACTTGAAACGAATGTGCAATTAAATCCATCTCTAAGTTGATTTGTATTATGCACTGCAAAATTAATGGCTTACTAGTTTTCTTGTTCAGTATTTGGAATGAGCTGCAGCTAGGAGTGTTGGGAACCTGTAACAAACCCACGTAAAGAAGCTGCTCACTCACATCCTAAAAATCTCATCAGAAGCAATACCTACCTGCTAGAACACCACTTTCAGATTTAGAGCCATTCTTATTAGAGAACTGGGCAGCCTGGGAGCAGAGCTTGGCCCATTGTCTTTCTATCTCCTACCTGCTGCCTCTTAAGTATATAATAAGCTGTCTATAGCTTCTGCTTTGCAAATGTGCATTGAACTGATATGTGAAGGGGGAGGGGAGTTCTCAGACCATTCTTTTAGGTCTTCAATTTTCCCATTGCAGGAAGAAACACAATTTACGGGGCGAAAAGTGCAATTTTGATTTTCCACTCTTCACTAACAACATATTCAAATGTTCTGTCTATAGGTGTTGCAGTAAAGATGACAGGGTTTTTTTGGTTTTTTTTTTTCTAATAAGGGGAAAATATAAACCTTATTTTCACTTCTAATACACTATTGTAACATATTTTCTGTGAAATAAAAAGGTGTGTTCTAATCAATTTGTATTATTACAAATTGCAATATTTGTATTATTATCTTGTTAACAAATTATTACAAATTAAATTATTTGTATTATTATAATGTTAAATCCACATCTACATTTTTTAAAAATTTGAAGCTGTTTGTATATGACACTCTAACATGTATCTAACTACCTCTTGGCGCACAATGGCACATTTATAGTAATAGTTCAAAAAGTCTATTACGTATTTCTAAATCATACAAGTAGTCTTCCAAAGTCACCATATCTATCACTATTTGTAGCCTAGAATCAACCCTTTGAAGCTGGCAAGTTAGAAATTCCTGCTATTTATGTTAATATATTTTGCATTACTATTTTTCATTCAGGAGATCTCAATTTATGGGTAAAAAATGTTAATTAATTAAACAATATACAATATTGACTAGTGTTAGACTTTCATTTTCTCTGTGTCATGCTACCACTCATTTACTTAACCTCTGGGCTAAATTTTTTTTCTTTTGGATGGGAATGAGAAATATTAATGCTGGGAACTTCTATCTAGGAGATATAGAATGTGTAAATGCATTCTTATAATTTAAAAACAACCAAATAAAAATATTTTTGGTTTTATCTGAAGAGTTATTGAACTGTCTTCTGTGAGACAACTCTGCAGGAAGGGTGCTGATATTACCTTTTTTTGTATTTTATGTACTTAGTATATTGGAGTTAAATTTACTAGATACAATATGCTATTTGATGAGGGACACTGTGTGGGTTTTTTTCAGAGTCTATTTTAATTCTGATTCCAGGGGCTCAAATTTATCCTCTATACACAGGGAAGAGAAAAGTACTTGCATAGTTAGTAAGTCTTCACATTTTCAAAAAAGAAAGCATCTGGAATTACATATAATGATTTCTGGAAGAAAAGGATGTAATTATTCCTTCACTCCAAAAGACATTGTGAGGGTTTGAATCAATATTGTCTAAATAATTTTTCTTCTGATGAGCTAATCTGTCTGTTACCTGGTTGGTCACATCTAGAGTTGTAACAGAAGTAAGAATCACTAAACAGACAAAATTCCGCAAATAAAAACTTGAAAGTTTACAGTTACATAAAAGGAATCACAAGACATCACAACTTCAGTGAACAGTAATTACAATACATTCTTGAAATGAAAAAAACCTGACTGAAAGTCCTATATACACAATAATTTGGCAAAGCGAAGGCGTATTAGAGGTGGTTAGTCAGATTTTCAGTTTAAATTTTGCTTGCCAAAAAATATATTTTATAACAGTTTTTTGCTGAAACCAGTATAATGAAAGAAAAATACCTATTAGTTTTGGAGGGTTTTCTTCAGTTATTCTTTTTCCATTATTGTTTATTCTTTCTTGATGTCAAAATGAGAAAAGAAAATAGATAAAGGTAAGAAAATTGAGTGGGGAAGGAAGGCAAGACTCTTCTACTCCCCTAAAAGCTAATGTCTTCCCAAGTCTTCTATTACACTCATTTTATCTTTTACAACTTGTCCAAATGTGATGCTTATAGCGATGTTTATAAAATCTTATAAAATCATGCCAATGCGATGTTTATAAAATCTTAACAATCAAATTACTTGAACATTTTTTTCCTCTTTCCTTCTAATTTTCTTTTTATGTCACCTTCCTGTACAGCAGTGAGCAAAAGACCTTATGAATAGACAGGTAGAAGAGCAATTTATGATGAAGATGGATGTGTGGTACCGCTGTGTAGCAAAGCATTAAACTTTCTAACACAGGCTGAAAGACACCATATTATATGGAACCTGAAGAGGTATGCCATGATGGGCAGAAGACAAGAAAATCTAGTTAAACACTGAAAAAATAGCATTCAGACACATGCATTTGAATACTAAATGAAGCAGCACAAACTTAGAACACTGACTTTAATTTTGGTCTACCCTACCTGTTCCAGTTTATATTAGTCACCCAGGTATGGTATTCTTCTGATAATAATATTGCTCAAATTGTCTTGGTATTTTGCCTGTTTACTATGATTTATTACTGCATAGAGTAATCTGGCTAAAAAACTGGGTTTTTTAAATAAATACAGGTTTTATTATAAAAAAGCTTTTTACTGAGGCAACTAGTCTGCACTGTTATAGTATCAAGTATTCTCATTTAGCTGGAAAGCACATCCTCTACACATTTGAACAGCACAGGCTTTGCAATATATTCAGGAATTAAAGAGGTAGAAGATCTGCCTTCAAGTGGTATTGAATCATTATTATTCCTAGCTCAAATCAGTTGCACAAAGTTGGCAAAAATACTTTTAGAGTTTTCTTTGTTGAATAGTTCTTGTACAAACCAAAGCAGGGGGACCAGCGGACCTTCAAAGAGGTGATGCTGTCTGTCATAGCTACATCAGCTGTAAAATTAATAGTAGGGAATCTGGAGTAGAAGAGGACAACATCATTATGAACCAAGACTGAGAATCCAGTGCAAGGAGAAAATCTCTGAACTTAAAAAATAAATTAATAATTATGAGACCAGCGGAAACTATCTTCTTCGTTTGTGCTGATTTGTTGAACAAAAATGCAACACATACCCCCTTACACTCTTAAGGGACCTGCTTGAGACCAGGTGGCTGCCCAAACCATTATCCGTTTATCAATAAGATAAATAACAAAGTCCCAATGCCACTAAAGACACAGTGTTTTTATCAGATTCCACAACTGTTTTGTCATACATACCTTCACATTGTTGCTACATTCAGTGTTTTGCTCAAAAAATTAAAATAAAGCCACTTTCTCTAGAAACAGATAGAAGTTACAGACTGCTTTGTGTTACTAACATTTTTCAAAGTCATGAAGAAAACTGAAGAAAATATTAATATTCATCTTGTGAAACCACGTTTTTGTTTCAACAATATTCTTTTTTTTTTTTTTTTCTGTGAATATACATATTTTCTCCTTTTCTTTCTGCAGTAATTGTGAAAGTCTGATAAAGGCCACCACATGCCGTTCCGGAATCTTTGATAGAGACCACAAAGCAAGACAATACTGTGTTATGTAAATGTCCATTGCCCACTGCACGTATTTCAGAGATGATGATTTATTGTCTCCTAAAGTTTAAATGAAAAGAGACACGTGAGTGGCATGTGCATAGCTGCAGATACCATGACAGCTAAGGAGGTGCCTTATTCCTCACATTACTCATTATAATTGTCATTAAATGTCTGTACATCCCCACATCAAAACTGAGTTGATGTTCTCCCCTAGCACCCAGTCTGTATGTTTTCTCCTTTGTTTTTGCCTATCAACAAACTCAGGGATTTCTGTTCGGAGTCTTTCAAAAGACTTGAAAGATTTTAACCTCTGTTTTGGCTTGAATATGAAGCAAATTTAGCCTGACATTTACAGATGTATACATTTTATCCAATACACAAGGAAAATGTCCCTGAACAAAGAGCAAGTCTGACTTTTTCCATATTCTTCCTTACTAAAAGTTGGATTCCCACATGCATGGCTATCATTACTGTACATAAGCATCTTGTTCAAGCCTTTCTATCCTCACAAGACGTCTTGGGGGGCGAAGTATTACACCATTTGTACAAGTGCATGGAAAGATAGGTCAGTATTTCCTATGGGGCTCATGCCATAGAAGTCACATAATAATGGACCATGGCTCACCAAAGACCATTGAACCTTTGTTTATCATGTTATTGTGAAAGTCTGTCCTTTGCGAGACACTGATATGAACACTGGGATCTCTTTCAGACCTTTGTGTAGATTCTCCATACAGCAATTATTACTATGGCTTTCCCTGTTCTCACTGTTTTTTCCAAGCTTATTCTAAAACCTTAAATTTATTGAGCAGCCTCTCAGTATCCCCTAGTTTTCTCAAATAAAGACTAATTTCCACAGCACTCCTATTCTGGTCCTTTTTTTTTTCTTTTCTTTTTTTGACCTATGAGTGTTTGGAAATCTGTAGTACCTTCAAGAAACAAAGCATTTCTGTTGTGACAGGTATTTCTGCACAGTTAGGGTGTATCTACATGATCAAACTGTCTTTTCTGCAGGTTGGAACTACATGAGCCAAGGTCATTCAGAAGGTGGATAGCCATGCTAGCACGGAGTCCTTCTGAGAAGTTAATTAGTTGTTGCTGTTGCAACACTTTTGCAATTTTCATAAGGATTTTGGTGTCCAAGGGTTCTTTCTTATCTCTTGGACTACCCAGGACAGTGCTGACAGCAGTTTAAAAATAACTGGTTAGACTCTTGTGCTCCATCCTTAGCGCACAGGTGCCAATGGAGGAGGTGACATACAATGAAAGATAAAATGCGTGTATGGCTTGTTCTGAGGCTGAAGTACTGTGCACCATCCTCCAGATAGTCACCACCCAGCACAGTATTTGTACAATATCCTATTTTCCTTATTCTTTCAAGTGTAGCAAAGTGATATGCTGATTTATTTAGGAGCTCTTTGGGAGTGAGGTTTATCACATCTGCATTTACCATGAGAGGTCTACCTACCCGGTCTCTTTGTTCAGAGTCATTATTTGGTAAGGGAAGAAAAAAGAGGCAGTTTTGCAGCACAGTTTGCTGTAATGCTATCTGAAATAGGCCAGGTAAGCCTAGAAAAACTGTTCCTCCCATTTGTTAAAACGCAAATTCTAAGCAGCTGCCTCAGAGATAAATCAATTCTGTAGGTACCTAAAATGAGCTTCAGGCTTCTCAAGCTGGGAGTATCAGTTAGATTTTATGTGATTTTGGCAAGGTACTCTTTGCTACTTGTGGTAAGTGTTATGAGACAAACAACTGTTCAGTTATTTCAGAAATTCTTTTTTTTTTCCTTTTTTTTTTTCTTTGCCTTTAGAGTTTGAGCTTGACTTATTCAGCTTAACATATTTATTGAGCATTAGTTACCTTTTTTTTCTTTACTACTTTTCCTTTTTTGGTGTTTCTTTTTGCTCATTGAGTTGGTCTGTTTTATTACAGTAGATATAAACCATGTTTAGAAATTTTCAAAGTGGGCCATGGTTTGGTCATGTGTTAGGGTACTTCCTTTTTGTGACTTAATTCTATTAATTTTAATTCAGAGTTTCTTGTACTTTCCTTTTTTTCTTTTTTTCCTACTATAATCGAAAGTCTTCAATTTTATTTAATCTTGTTTCAGCCCTATTGCTAGTGTAATTGTGATCTGTATTATGCTAATCCTATTTGGCATTTTTGTCATCCATTCTTTCCTTTAAAGTGAACATGGAATGTTTTTAACTAAGTTTCCTGCACAATATACTACATAGGTCAACATCCTAATTTTTTCCAATATACTCAGAGACATAATTTCGTTATTCCCTCTGCTGCATTTTTAGATCTTTTTACTGTCCCTGTCATTCAATATTTGTCCTGGGGATTTCTAGAATTAATTCTTCCTTCCCCACTCTTACCCACATACATATACTACAAACCCATCATATTTAGGATTCTTGGGGATTTTTTTTTCTCCCGTTTTGCAACAACAATGTGCTCATTAGTTTTCATTGGGGCAATCTAACAGATTTTGCCAATAAAATGGCTTTTTACTCTCCAGTTTTCTTCTCTGCCATCAAAAAGCAGTAAATTTGGAACCAATAAAAGCAAATGCTCCTTTATGCAGCATATAATCAACCTGTGAAATTCACCCTCACAGAAGGCCATCAAGTCAAATACCCCGGTTGAATGTTAAAAAGAAATGGATTAATTTTATGAACAGTAACGACATTTGTAGTTATGCATGCCAAAATAAATAATAAGGGTAAACCAAATATGCTTCAGGGCAAAAATTGATTACCTGCAGGTGTCAGGATGGATTCCTACTATCCACACAGAGCTTTGTGCAATTACTAAGGAGGTGTTTTATGAGGATATGAAGAAATTACAGGAATAGATTTTTTTTGTTGGTCTTTTTTTTAGTTTTGTTTTCAGTTTGGTTTCATCTAATCTAAATAATCTCATGTTGCTTTCTTTCAGTGTCAGAATATTGTAGCAAATGATAAGGTAAGGCAGCCCCTACTCACTCAGAGGTCTAATGCAGGAAAGAGACTGTTTTGTACTCTTTTGTCTATGAGGACAGTGAATACTATAGAAGTTCTCTATTAATGAGCTGTCACAGTATCTTTCTTCAGATTTGCCTTTAACTCTCACTCATATCTTGATGTTACTTGACAGTGGTCAAGAAAGTGATGTGCTGCCATCAGTGCCGCTGAATTTTTGTATTTCCCAGCTTTGATTATCTGTCAGTTATTTTTCTTTTTCTCTAGTCTTTCTTCATCTTCTACCCAAATTGTCAGGGACTTTTTTAGACTAGGATCATGTTCTTATGTATAAATGTAGTACGTAACAGAGTCCAGATTATTCTAAGGTTATATTCTAATTATAATAACAAGTGAAAACCGAAGCAGCCGATACTGTATTGTGGATCTTTGCACAAATCCTTTGTCTAGTCTTTCTCTTGGAAAACTATTATCTCTAAAAAACTGTCTTCCTGTCTGACAATGGCCTTCTACACAGCCATATCAGTTGCAAGGTTTTTCCATTCTTAGCTTACATATTTACTTCTTTGCAAGTACTAGTCTATGTAAACCACCTTAAGCTTTCTGAACAATTATTTTCCTTGTCTTTGAATCAAAAATATGTAATAATCTTGAATAAATTCAGCATAAGCAAATTTAGTTTTAAAAAGTTAAAAAATGTGCATACTGCTGTATCAGACACTGCTGCCTAGCAGTGAAAGCCACCATATTTTTTTTCATTTGTAACTATGGATTTCCACAAATGTCTACAGAAAAGGAACAGTCCAGACCTAAATGAGATAAGCTTCTAGGCTCCTTTAGGAGTTCAAGTCAATTTTGACAGTCAGTTAATCTGGGTGGCCAGTTACCATGTAACTCTTGGAAAATTCTCCCTGGATTTTTAATAGGAGTATTGACCAGCTCTAGAGAAAAGAGACCGTGTCAGCTGGACCTCCCGTTAGATTCTGGGGAAATAATCAAGCTGATGTGAAGCTGAAATAGAGAGTCAACGTGAACAGAGTGCAGTAAGTATGCAACTCCATCACTTCAGAACAGAAGTGATTTTGTTTTCTCTATGTTACTGTCTGCAGTATTTCTGCCTAAATAGAAGTCTACAGTGAGCTGGTTTAGCTGTTGGGAAAATACAAGTTTTATAATGTAGTAAACAATAAGTTTGTACAGAAAGTCACTGGCTAATACCTAGTGACTCACAAGAGGAACTAACGTCAATGGTGTAATAAGATAATTTTTAGCCTCTTGCAGTCAAAAAAAAAAAAAAAAAAGAGCGGGAAGAAGTACCATCTAGATTACAGATTCACTATGTGCACAAGCCCACACATTATGATCTGCAGTCTTAGCCTTCTATGAAGATATTCACTGGTATTTAATTTTAAAGGCATATTCTGAGAAAGTGCTCTGTAGACATGTGTTCTGGTGTGCATTTAACATTTCAGATGAGATCTAAGAGGAGATGATCCTGCATTATCTAACAAGCTATGTGATCAAAATACAATAATTAATACATAATATGACTTGTAAAACATATATGAAAATGAACCAGAAGGAGGAACTTGCCAACCTCTAAATAAGGCTAACCTATTTATATAACAAATGCCTGCAATATTTCTTATGAGTCATTCCTTCCACTCAGCCTGGGACTACATAATAACCTTTGTTGTTCTGTAACCGAGGTCATTAGCTCCATCTTAATGTGTTCCTCTTTACATGCAGACACATTCAGACTCATTTTAGCCAGAAGGTGCAAATTTCCACAAGTTTTTGAGCTTGCTGTCATCAAAGCACATCAGCCAGGTATGGTATGCATATTCTTGCTAGCTGTGGCTAGCATTGCCAATTCAGCAGTAGTAGGAAGGGTTCCTACAGGGCAGAGGGGGAATATCGGAGAAAGACATGATAGGTGACAACTTATGAACCATGTGGTACAACTAGTTGTTGGGATGGAGCACGCTATTGGTAGGTAAAGAGTTTGAAAGCACTGCTTTAGTTTATAATTCAGAAAAAAATGCATCCACACATATATACACATAAATACACGTGTATTAAGAGAAAGCATATTAATAAGATAAAATCATTATAAAGGTTACATTTTCAAGTATGGAATGCAAACACTGTTGATACCAGTTGTTATTGAATCGAGATTTTTGGCTAGTTGAATGACAAATCAGCAGTTAAAATGGTGATTGCTATTTCCTACTCTTATGATGACTCCTTTTTCTCCATTTTTAGAATTCTTCATAAAGTGTGCAAAAAATCAACAGCAAACTGAGCTCATTTCATTGTTGCCTTAATTTAGCTAAAACCAGAAACCTGTCACTGAAATAAAAAACAGACTAATGGAAGGAAGTAGGTTTTTTAAGATTTTAATCATTAAACCACTCTTCCCAAGAATTAGATGATTACATGCTTGACTTTGTTTTGTCTTGATGAAAAATTTCAGGACCTCAATTGTAGAAGCTGAGCACCACTAGGTCATTACATTAACAAAGCAATACATCAAATGAATAGGACAAAATATGTTGAAATAATCTGACTTCTAGTAGCAATTAATTTTTACAACACATAGAATCATAGAATCACAGAACCATTTAGGTTGGAAAAGACCTTTAAGATCATTGAGTCCAGCTTTAAACCTAACACAGCCAAGTCCACCACTAAACCATGTCCCTAAGTGCCACATGGGCACATACCTATAGGGATGGTAACTCAACCACTTCCCTGGGCAGCCTGTTCCAACGATTGACACATATGAATAGGTAGCAAAACAATTACATGTTTGCCTCATAACCTCTCTTTGGGTACCCTGATAATGTTAATAAAATATGATTGTCTGCATTTAACATCCAGTTGTCTTTTATTAGGTAACAAAGACATATCTGCTTATGAGATTGCATTTGGATGTTCTTTTTTAAATGCCACATGCATTCTGATAATGTTATCCATTCTCAGGAGGCCCTCTTTCTATAGGGAGTTCAGGTAAAATCCACCATGCTACCCAAACTGATAAAAAGCTATATTAGAATCCAGATGATGTAATTCAATATATATATTCAATATATAACCCTAGTATGAAATTTTTTTTGTATTACAGTCTTCCACCGTTCTTAATTGCCAATTTAACTTACAGCATATACTGAATGCACACAAAGTGACATGCTACTAAATACTTATTTTCATATTGCATATATCACGGTACATGAAACGTTATTACGGTGATCTCTGTCATCTCAAATGAAGTCATCTGAGAACAGTAGAAGACCAGCAGTGAATAATTGCAAGACTCCCTGTAAATCTGTTGAAGGTGCTAGTAGCACCAAAGATCTGATTTTCCATTCTCATCCATTTAATTTGTATGCTTAAGGAAAACTATTTAGTGAGAGGCTGAAGTGCATTTGGTGGATCAATACTCCATTGATGTTGATATTTGTCAGCATTTTCTTTAGCTGATGATTTATAGGGTGCCAGAAGCATTTATAGAATACTTAACTCTTTGCCATGTCTCAATTTGCACTATGCAGAAAATGCTTATTCTTATTACACGGTATTTTTAACAAAATAGAGGATATGCCACATTAAATAGTTTATAAATGTGCTTAAAACAGAGTTGTAGTACAACTAGGTGTTATCAGGTTGATGTTACTTGTTAAACTAGTTTAAAAACCTACTCTTCCTAAGCAAAAAAAAAAAAAAAGGAATCAATTCTTAGGTGATGGAACACTAATTAGAAGAGTTGAATTAATTCCTGTCTTTTAATCCTAACTTTTTTTTTTCATAACATAAAAATAATTGACATTGTGGTTTCTCTGAAGTTGAATAGCTGTTGCTGATGAAATTAAATCTGACTTCCTGCAAAGTTTTTCTCAAGATCTATTAAGAAAAAGACTTGGAACAAGGAAGTTGTCTTCTTCTGTGATAAAAATATATATTGCAACCTTTTTAATAGAGAAATTCAATTTTCAACTCATAACTGATAAAAGGGGGTAAAATATCTGACTAAAAATAATGTCTAGCAGTTACACAACAATTTTCATTAAAAGCTTAAAAAGAGCTACTGCCTTTTTCATGAACTGTGAATCTAAGACACATAAAGATGAAGCATATTCATCAACTTAGGGTCTAGGCTATGGCAGATTCAGAAGAGGAAGACGGGCTTGTGACAGGTGGCACAAAGTCCAACTGGAAACCAGTTGCTAGTGGTGTATCCCTGCGGTTAATACTGGGGCCAATAGTGTTTAACATCTTCATTAATGACCTGGATGATGGGACAGAGTGCATCCTATGCAGGTTTACAGATGATATACAACTGGGAGAAGTGGCCAATACATCAAATGGCTGGATGTGCTCCTGTTCATATCTGGAGTACTGTGTCAAGGTCTGGCCTTTCCCATACAACAAGAAAACATACTGGAGCAATTCCAGCAAAGGTCCGTAAAGATGATTAAGGGACTACAGCTGAGGCTGAGAGAGTTGGGATTCCTCACCCTAGAGAAGAAAAGATTCAGGGGGGATCTTATCAGTGTGTATAAATACCTGACGGAATGAATGAAGAAAAGGGAGCCAGATTTTTCTCAATAGTGGCCAATGACAGGACAAGAGGCAACAGCCACAAATTGAAATACAAGAAATTCCATTTAGATATGTGGAAAAAAAAAAAAAAAAGGGTGATTGAAGACTCAAACAGGTTGCCCAGAGAGGTTGTAGAGTCTCCATCCTTTGACATACTGAAAAACCAACTGGGCACAGTTCTGAGCATCTTGCTTTGGGAGACTGTGCTTCAGCAGTACAGTTGGAGCAGATGATCCTCACAGCTCCTTTCCAACCTCAACAAGTCTGTGAAGCTGAGCCCTCTGACACCTGCCCTGAGTACACAGCCACAAACAACAAGCTTATTTTCCTACTTTGCTACTCTAGTGATGAAAAGTTCTTCATCAGTGAATATACGCTAGTGTAAAACTGAAGGAATGTAGTGATAAAGTGTATAGCAATGTAAGGCAATGTTCCAAATACAGTGGAAGATTGTTTTAAACTCAAAAGATATTTGTTTGCTGCTATGGTAGTAAGAAGAAGCAAACTGTTACAGAGCTGTGGTATACTAATTAAACAAATAGCTACAGAAATATCAATATTATCTAAAATCATTTGTTTTACCAGGGTTGTGACATGCTTTGTGGTGAAACAATGTTTAATATTTTATTCATAGTTTAGTATAATATATTTCTAAGTAAAATCAAGACTGTGTTTTTATTAAGAACAGCATTGTCTTTTCCAACAGAGAAACAAAATGCACCGTAAGAAAGGAAGTGTAGAATTAGAAAAGAAATTGATAGCTAGTGCTAAATCATATCACCACAAACAATATAAATAGTTCTTACTTGTATGTATTAATTCATGTGTCCTTTTGTTGTTTGGTTTTTTTTTTTTTTTTGCTATTTCTGGGCCTTTCCTTCTTTCAGCAAAGGACTGATCCTAAAAGCATCTCTGGGCTTAAGTTACAGATGATAACACTTGCATCTGTATGAGGCGTTTGGTGAGACCCCTGAAACAAGCACATTCCAGCGAAGAGTGTGGAGTACAGGGACACACATGAGATGGCTCTCTGAGAGAGGCAATCAACATAAAAGAGAATCAATACCTTTACTGCTGGCAACCAAATGTGGGGTTTGTAGAAGTGCTGTTTCAAAGGGCAGGATGTTCAGGCTGATCTAGAAGAATGATTATGAGAGACAGGGAAGCTTTTGTGATCATACCCATTCTCTCTGCTGTGTAACCCTCCAGCTTAACAGAGGTTCAGTTGTTAATACAGAAACAAAAGTGAAGAGGGATGATAAAAAGCATTCTGAACAGCATGAGGAAGAATGGGAAATAAAGGGGGAAACAAGTGCCTTCCCAAAATACACCTCTTGAAATATGTATGGAATGAAAGGACTTGGTCAGTGAAATTGGAAATTTCAGATGGGAACATCACACTGCTTTTTGGTTGTACTTGGAAAAGCTAAAGAGTGAGGTAGGAGGAGAGAATCTGTTTAGGATAGTAAAAGATCAGTAGAAGAGCATTGATATAAGATGAGAAAAAAAATCTATAGAAAATTCAGTGTCTACTACTGTCAACAGTCAACTCAGGAAGCCTATACGGCAAACTCCAAAAGATACCCGTCCTTTGTTGATTTAGGGCATATCTGACTGACTTTGCATTTTGAATAGAAACAGTAGTTTATTAGCAATGTCCCATTTTTGAGATAATAAATAAATATGTGGCAAAGAACATTAAGCCTTTTTAAAGATGAGCACCATTCAACACTCAGGTTAAAGTTTACTTCTTCTTTTTAACTTTTGTTCACAAAGACCTGGTGCCTGAAATTACTTTGATTTCTGTTCCTCCAAAACAGCTGGTCCATTAAAAGAACTGGCAAACTGTTGCTCCCTCAAACCCAGCTATGGTAAACTCCTTTTTGAATGTAGGTAATGAAAGAGGAAGGTTGTGACTGACTGCACTCCCTCCTCCCTCCTACTTTGTGAAATCAGATTCTGAAAGAGCCGTTCCAAATTGGACCTCCCCTATTTTAAGTTCCCTAAAAGGTGAGAAAGCTCTGGTTATTGCTGTGAAGATATCTGTCTTGGTATCTAGCTTAAAATCCTATGATTTAAAGAAAAACAAAAAATTAAAAATCTCCTTGTTCCACAATGCAGGAGTCTATACAACTAATCGCATTGACGAAGTGGTGACTCCTGCTATTCTAAATGGTAAATATTTGAGTTTTGACTATGCAGAATTGTTAAAGTGCATCCAAATCTTTACCTTTGTACCCTGTACAGGAAATCCACATGACTATGTCATGTCCAAAGGGCATAAAGTGATGGTTCCTTCACAGTAATCCAGCAAGATCAGTTCTTTAGCACTGTGAAATAAGACCTTCATGACTGCCTAGGCTCTTCCATAAACTCCTCTCTTCTCTGTACTGTTGATTCATTCCACACAAAGCATAGAAAAATAAAAAGAAAACGTGAAACAAAGCAGGATCTACATGACAATTCTTTACCTTATGACCACAGCACTTGTTCACTCTCTGGCAGAATTTTGTGTTTCCTTAGAGAAGATGGTATAGATTGACACTGCCCTGATAAGGTTCTTTCTGTGTACCCCTTCTGCCCTTTTCCTGCAGTAATATTGCTTAATTATCATTTACCTACAGAGGACATTTCAGCTAATGCAACAAAAGTCAGGAGATGGCTTTATAGGTATGAAACACTGCAATTCATATATACTAAAGTAATGAGAGCTTGGTTGCTGAATGTTTCTTTCTGTTCTCTCTGATTAGAGGAACAATTTTTTTTAATTTTCTCTCAGTCTTCAAACTCTTTGGCTGAAGTGCTTCTCAGGGTGACAATTTAAGGTGGTAAGTGAGATTGGAGTGCATTTGAAGTCTTAATATATTGTATATTAGGAAAAAAAATTGTTCTGAAAAGTTACATGCTAATATTAATAGTAATAAGTAATAGTAGTAGTAGATCAGCAAAATACTTTAAAGAAAACAGGAATATAAAAGGGAAGAAGTTTCATAAAATCACATTCACTTTCAAATCTCTGCTTTCCTACAAGATTATGAGAAACACATGACTAAAAGAAACAGCCACCTATGTGTCACCACCCAGGTCTCACAGAGTATGGTGAGAAGCTCTTGAATCTGTGTAAAGAAAGCAGAGAGGGTGAGGGAGAAGTAGGTGTGTAAAAAAAAGACCAAGGAAAAATTGGCACCAGATGATCTCTGGCAATTCCTCAGAGGATTTCAGCACCAAAAGTAAGTGGCATGAGTCATTAAAACTTTGAAAAATTGTATTTATGACAAACAGCTCCTACAGTACACTTTCCCATACTGAAAAATATTTTCCACAAGTTTCATCTGTTAGATGTGTTGCATCTGAAGATGCCACAGGATGCATTTGAAAGGATTTAAGGGGAGAGTGAGCATATTCAAGGAAGATAAATCCAGTAAGAATTAGCCAATGCACAAAACCAGTGCTCTCAAAGTCCTGAAGCAGAAATTGTTAGAGGCAATGTATAAAGAGATGTAGACCAATACTACAGATTCAGAGAGAAACACTGTGAAAGAAATACTGAAGTCAGCCATAGTAGCACAAAGAACTTGGCTTTCAGAAAATGCTAAATTAGAAATGAAAGCTTTAGATTTGAGTGTCAAAGAAAGCTTCTTCAGTCATTTGTTTGTTCTTACACTCCATGAAACAATAATGTGAAAAAAAAATCCTACAAAAACAAAAATTCTTAAAACAAACAACCAAAACCTTACAAAAAACCCCTCTGTGTTTCAAAGTTATCTGAGAAACCTTCAGCCTCTCCTAGTCATACTCACAACTCAAAACTTTGACTTATTATTTACTGGTTTGGATATGATTATGTGATCTTAGTCATGGGTTAGATCTCTACATTACACATTAAAAGAACAAGGCAATAATCCTTGAAAGTTTATACACAATATAAACATGGTCACAGCTTGTGATAAACTCTCCTCTAGTGCTATTATAGAAACCCTACTCTGTCAGGCAAGGAGTTTATGTTTATAGACACACAGTTATTTTGAATACTGACAATACAGCACAACAGTAAGATATGACAGTATGTTTTTTAATGTATGTTCAGCAGCTGAAATGAACATTTTTATGACGGTATACCACACAAGTGCTTTTCATGCCTGGTGAAGCCTGAATAATCTGAGTGCTCTAGGACTATGTCACACTTTCAGGTTAATAAATGCTCACTTATTGTTAAAAACTGGTTGCCAATGCAAGAACACACTCTTCAGTTAATTACTAAGTTTTCTCAGTGTATGTAAATATTCGGGGCTAAATGAATTAAAAAAAAAAAAAACCAACAAACAAACCCAAACAGTAAATACATTTACTATGCATCCTTAACGTAGAAAGATTGACAGGAGCAATAGTAAGAGCAATTCTGGAAAAGGCATACCCACAGAAGTGAAGTGCATGCTCTGTGGTCTGCCTCCCAGCCCTTAGTCAGAAAGCAGGGCTTGGATAAGAGCAGCTTTGCCAAGGCTGGGACGTGATTCAGGAGAGCCATACAACTGACTGACACTCTGTGTTCCTCCACAGCTTTACATCATGCATTTACAGGTCAGTGCCATGGGCCTTCTCTCGCCCCCTGACCCCACATATGATGCACAGCTGGCCGGTACAATTTGCAATCTACCAACAAACAATCTGGGGCTCCTGGTGTCCCAGGGTCATGGTATAGCTACACCAGCAAGATTCAAAGGAGTAGACTGAGAGACAAATGTAGCTTTTGGTGGTAAACCCCAGCTGTGGCATCTTTTTTGTCACGGCTAGTATGCCAAGGCTTGTTGTATGACTTGGCAGAGGTCTTTTGAGTGTCTGTGGACCACCGCCATTTGATTCGAGGGGCAGGCTGTGGAACGGGGATTGTTCAGTCCTAAAAGCTTTTGCTGTAGTGTGTGTGTTGTTACACCTGCTTGCTGTTTTGTAACAACATTAAATATTTCATATTTCTTGGCTATACTAATCTGTTCTTCAAGAAGCAGCCTCAGAAATGCCATTTGACACAGAAGAACCTACAGATGTGTTTTTAGTATGGACATGGCACAGACTATCAAAATAATGCTTATTAGTAAAGAACCCTGTCTCATACTGTTTTTTCCAAATAAAATGGAAACTCATAATAAGATTTTCTAATAGGTTCATGCTCAACACATTGGCTATAGCTTTGCTTCACCTGGACAGATTTTATATGTTGCCCTGCATAGTGAGAGCATCACTTGGAGAAAGCTGCTGAAATTGATTCTATACTGAGATGCAAAATAAAATCAAAATGAATTGCATTTGTTTGGTTTGTAAGTTCAGTTAACTCACTGTTTAAAATGTGTGGTTTAATTTAAAGACATATGGCTGGATGGATTGTTCCTCTTCAGTGTTTCATGTTGTGTATTACAGAACAAAGTAATGTTTCTTTGGAGTGCACCTAAGGACAAAATTTGGTTATAATATATGCTTTGGGGCAGTCAGGCATTTAACTTAAGAACGGTGTTGTCAGAGAAAGTGTTTGATGGTGGGAATTTTTATGAACAGATTATACGACACTCTTTGGCACCACCTCTCACTCAATCCCTGTAAATCAGGCACAACTGCTTTATTTAAGTGAACAGACTTCGATAATCATAAAAATGGTGTAAATAAGGGAAAAATTAGACCCATCAAAATTGAATACTGACATTCAACTTTGGATTTTAAGAGATTATTAACCTTTAATTTTCAGTGAGACTACACTCCTTCAAAGAGTGAACATCATTATAGACATAGCCATAATTCTCAGAAGAGGCTATCATATCTACTAACATGCATGTAACTTAATGAAGCCCCATGAATACAATATTTTCCACTTTCACATGCTCACCTGGAATATATATTTCACTACTGTATTTCACGGCTCACCATGCTATTAACACTACTCTAAGTGTTGGATTCTTTCTGCTCTGAGTTGCTTAGTCACTTACTAATAATAATTCTCCCTGCCACAAGATCAGGAGGGTTTTTGCATACTCCTTAGCGTAGTTAAACCTCCTAAACCCACCAAAAGTTCTCAATATTTCTAGACCTTGATTCAAACATCTACAAGAGGAGTGTGCTCTATTTTCTGTAAGGAAATCCTGTGAATATTATTTTTCTTCAAACATCTAAATCGATCCACAACTGAAACAAAGTGTACTTCTACTAGTTCTTAGCATCCCTAATATATTTGTTTATTGCAGATGTTTTATTCTGAGTCACATCAAAACCACAGGATTGCAGTTGTCATGAGCTGCATTTCATCAGCATAAACGAGAGGGTTTTGCCTCATAGAGTGATTATTTCAGCTCAAACTGTGACAGTTCTGAAAAGAATGATTACACATATATTAGGCAAACAATAATAATAATAATTAATTTTAGAGAGACACTGCAATGCAGTCTTTCATGTGGATTTTTTTGTTTTAGCCTTTATTCCTTATACATGACAGTAAACCATTATTCTGTTACTGTGAGTTTGCTGAGCTGAGAATATATGTAGAATTCATGTAAGCATCCAACCATTTGTGTGGTCTCCTAATTATTTTCTGATAGTCTAGGAAGAAAACCAAGCAATTATGGATTTGGAGCAAATGCACATGGCTTCATTATTCGTTATTTTAAGCTATTTAGTTTTGTGAGTCTGAGGAGTTTTCAGAGCCTAAAATAAAGAGAAGGAAGCAATCAAACATTCTGTTTGGCTATGATTCATATGTTCAAAAGTCCATGATAAAAAAATATATAGTTGAACAGGAACTCTGCATTTGCAAAGGTGACTTTAGGCACAAAATAAGAGGTTTACAGTAAAGTTGCAGCCTCTTTATGATACATTAGCATTGCAAATATGTCCAGACAATTACATATTTATGTCATATTCTCCGTTCTGATCCATACACTTAATTCCTTACATGGTCCTTTTCCTTTACTGAAAGCCTAGATTCACAGAGAAGAGGTACGATTTATAGGTCAAGGAACAGAAAATTCTAGTAGCAGTAGTAGCAGCAGTAAAGTTAGTAGTAATAGTACTATTGTTCCAAAAATAAAAAAAAAAAAACCAACGCTGTAGCTCTTTTCTTAAACTGCAGGTACTTCACATCTCTCAGATACTGGAAGAGTATGACATTCTTGGAGCTCGGATTTCTCATATTACTTCTGCCTCATATTGGAAATCCCTGCAGACAATTGGGAATAGTCTAACGCTACAAGCAATCTGTTTGCAAGGTATTCTTTATCAGTATGTTAAAGCCAAAGTGTTAAACTCGCTAATAGAGATGTTAAACTCAATATTATGTCTGTATCCTTTTTTCAGAAGTCAAACAGGCCCTTGGACATATAGCTAACCGATGTACAACAACTAACAAAATAAGGTATTCTTCTACAATCAACATTGGCACCCCTCTCAAGGTCACAAACAGTGTCTAAGATCTATAAATTCTTAAAAAACCCCAAACCAACCAAACCAATTAAAAAAAACTCAACCAACCAACCGCAAAGCTCTTCTTATGCTAAATTTCTGGAGATACAATTTATCTCCTGGAGATGCAATCTCTCTCAAGTGTATTTCCTTTCTCAGTTCATCGCCTGTCTTGATATATACAAGTTGAGATTTCTCTAGGTCAAATCAAAATAAGTGAAAAGCGAAACTATGCATTGCCTGGTGTTTAGTGGCAGAACAACCTACATACATATTGGGATTGAGAAATCAGCTTTAAGCATAAATTTTTATAGTCAGCCAAAAATAACTGGTCTTTGTAGTGGTGACCACCCAGCCCTTCCCCAAACAGAGCTGGAGATGTTACTATTTCTCAAATCATAAAAAAAACTGAGTCAAAATACTTTAAAGATCCTCAGAGTGCAAATTCAATTTACAAGTTGAATTCAACACCACAAGTAATTTCTACCAGCAGTGACCTACAGTGAGTTCAACCACAATCACTGAAGATTACTTGCATCTAGTTAATGTTTTAATACAAAATACAGGTATCCGAAAAAATTCCTGGAATGGATTATGGAGTAAAATAAAATATGACCACCAAATTATTCATGCTAAGGAACACAACCAGTATGGGCAAGCCCTCGCAAGAAGCTATGGTTTTGCAAAGCCATAAGCTTCTGAAAAGAGCCTTAGAGTAGGAAATGTCTGTAGTTACCAGTTCCAGGTATAATACAGAGACCATTTTAGCAATTTTCCATCTAGTCTATATTTTGCCATGGTTAAATGAAAGACACACAAGCAATGTAAACTGCTGGTGCAGTCAGGCAGAATACTAAAGGATCAATATTATCATTTCCTGCTCTCATAGGCAGGTTTACAAGTAATTCTTTTTCGAAACCTAAGTTAAATTGCACTACTGAAAGTGCATTTTTCTTTGACAAGTGACTGTGAAAATGCTAACTTGGAGCTTTACCTCTTAGTGATTTCCGGATCAAATGTACAGTTTTTAAATTAAGCATCAAGCTACACCTGGACAATTCGACAAGTCATGGCAAATGCTTTGTTTCCTTTTAGATACTCTCATTGGTGCTTATGAAACTTTGCAGCATTATTAAAAAGGAAGGAATACCAAAACTACTTCAAAGGACTAATTAAAGAGAAATTAAATGCTTTGCAAGAAAGAAAAAAAGTTTAAATCTTATTTTCATTTAAATTGTTAATTTTCTGATAAATCTCATAAGTAGATGACTGTATTGTTTGCACACTTCTGTGTTTCAGAGAAACCATCAGTGCCACCAATTCTATAGGGTCAGATAGGAGAAAACCTGTACAAAATAAAGGAAAAACTTATGAGAAGCATAAAGCGACATGAGCGCATAAAAAGTGAAGAATGTAGACAATTAAGTTCTAATCCAAGGCAAGCTCTCAACCAAAAGTATCACCTCCCCAACCAATCTTCTATTAGTGTAAACCTCTAGAAGGTCCGCTTACAGAAAAGCTTGGTTTTCTGAGCTGCTTCGAACTGTCCAAACACTCTGTCTTTCCTGTTACCTGATACAGCTATTATCTAACTATAGTTTAGTAGTTTGATCAGCAAGCAGACCAGTTAGAACTATGAAGTATTCTCAGACACCTCTGTATCAGATTTTTTGGACCAAATGTTTATTTAAAGAGCATTTTATAGAAAAAAAAATAATCAAACGATGAAACTGAATACAAATCTGAACTCAGATAAAATTTTGGGTGGAGGTATTCAAATGAGGTATTTTAATTTCATCTGATATATTCTAGCTAGGGGGGAAATTTAAGCTATGCAGAGAAAATTGGGAGAAAATTAGAAGGGCTAAAGCCCAACTAGAACTTAATCTGGCTACTCCTGCTAAAGACAATAAAAAGTGTTTCTATAAATATATTAACAACAAAACGAAGACTAGATAGAATCTTCATCCTTTATTGGAGGCAGGGGGAAACATAGCGAACAATGATGAAGAAAAGGCTGAGGTACTGAATGCTACCTTTGCCTCAGTGTTTAGTAGTAGGACTAGTTGTTCTCTGGCTACACAGTCTCCGGAGCTGGAAGACAGGGATGATGAGTAGAATGAGACATTCAGAATCAAAGAGGAAATGGTAACTGACCTGTTACACCACTTAGACATACACAAGTCTAGGGGGCCAGATGAGTTACATCCAGGAGTACTGAAGGAGTTGATGGGTGTGCTCAACATGCCACTTTTCATTATTTATCAGCAGTCCTGGTTAACTGGGGAGGTCCCAGTTGACTGGAGATTAGCAAATGTCACACCTATCTACAAGAAGGGCCAAAAGGAGGATCCAGGGAACTACAGACCTGTCAGTCTGACCTCGGTGCCAGGGAAGGTTATAGAGCAATACTACAGGCTTGGGGAATTGTGCCTGGAAAGCTGCACAACAGAAAGGGACCTGGGGGTTATGATTGACAGCCAACTGAATATGAGCCAGCAGTGTGCCCAGGTAGCCAAGAAGGACAATGGCATCTTGACTTGTATCAGAAATAGTGTCCAGCAGGACTAGGGAAGTGATCGTCGCCCTGTACTGGCACTGGTGAGGCCACATTTTGAGTATTGTGTTCAGTTTTGGGCCACTCACTACAAGAAAGACATTGATGTGCTGGACCTGATCCAGAGAAGGGCAACAAAGCTGGTGAAGGGCCTGGAGAATGAATCTTATGAGGAGTGTCTGAGGTAACTGGGATTGCTTAGTCTGAAGAAGAGGCTGAGCTGGAGACCTTGTCCTCTCTACAGCTACCTGAAAGGAGGTTGTGTAGAGGTGGGTGCTGGTCTCTTCGCCCAAGTAACATGTGATAAGAGAAGAAGAAAGGGCCTCAAGTTGTGCCAGAGGAGGTTTAAGTTGGACGTTAGGAAAATTTTTTCACTGAAAGGGTTGTCAGGCACTGGAAGAGGCTGCTAGTGGAAGTGGTTGAATCACCCTCCTTGGATGTGTTTAAAAGCCATGTAGATGTGGTGCTTAAGGGTATGATTTAGCAGTGAACTTGGTAGAGTAGGGTTACGGTTGGACTTTCTTATTTCTATGAACTAAGCTATCAAAATTACTTATAGACAAGTCTAAAGCCCCCACATATGTAGTTTAGGGGAAAGAGAATATGAATTATTCAGTAAAAAATGAATAGCTAAGTAAGAAAGGAACATTTCAACCTGTTCTGAAAATAAAAACTGTGGGAGCCTCTCATAAATGCACCATGAACAAATTTATCATGGGCAAAATAATATATTCCATTTTATAGTTATAGACCATTTTATACATAAGAACTGAGGCAAACAGGGAAATTTGATGTAAACCAGCAACAAGTTTAACATAAAACAACTTGTCACAAAAAAAAAAAAAAAAAGACCATTTTGGGCAGAAATCATCAACAGGTTTTGCTCATAATCTCATGAAGGTGAGATGACAGAAAACAATATTTCCCCATTAGAAATATAGGCTACAGTAAGAGTTTGGCAAGGCTATTACAATGCACACAATACCAATATATTTTGTTGATTGAAAAAGAAGATGTTACCTGGAGAGGTTGTAGATGCCTGTTGTGCCGGCTCAGCCATCATCATTTTATGCTGCCATCAGTTGCCCGATCACACAGGCCAGCACTGAACTCAGCAACATTCCCTTGGAAACCTTCTTTCAAAAAATCCTGCCATAGGTTCCCGTAAGCCCAGCTCCTCTGCTGCCCACTGTGGTGCCAGAATTGCCTGCTGGGCACAATGGACAGAAATAGTTCCCTCAGTGGCCCCTCACATGGAAGGACACTACCAAGATAGCTCAGCAAGATGAGACCAGATCCACCAGAAGCCACACCCACCAGGAAGCTTCTCCAAGTGATTGGCTCCTGGTTGATGTACTCTTGGCCTCACCCATCATCCCAACCACAACCACCTGGGAGAGGGCAGGGCCACAAAAACACAGATAGGCCAAGTTCTACCCCTGGAACCTGAAGCCAGTAGGGAAGCAAAACATTCTGCTAGGTTGTGACCCATCCACAGGTGAACTCCAACTGGGCACCCACAGCTCAGGCCCCAGTACTTCAATGCCCCATCCCTGGAAACTTTCAAGATGAGATTGGGTGGGGCTGTGAGCAACCTGATCTAGTTGAAGATGCCTCTGCTCACTGAAGGGGGGTTGAACTAGATGACCTTTGATAGTCCCCTTCAACCCAAACCATTCTATGACTCTATGAGTCTATGAAGCTTCAGTATCTATGACCAATGAGAGTCCAACCACAATATGCATCTCCTCAATTACTTCTTTTTATAAGGTAGTTTTTAAGTAAATATGAGGTTTTAGTTTGTTGTATTTTCTGTTCAGAAGATGCATCTGCCAAACAAAAGCTCCAAGTGGAGGACTCCTAGACAACAGATAAATTTATTTTCTCTAAATTATTTTTCATCTATCTCATCAATAATCTTAGTTTATTAATCTTACCATTAAAAAACTTACACTTCTGTGACTTCAAAGTACATTAGGTTTTTAATTTGCAGTGTTGGAGTTTTAACAAATTAATGTCTCCCATTTTCCATGAAGAAGCTGCTGTCTTTTGTTATAGAATACCTTTCTAATATTTCAGCTTGATCTTGCAATCAGACTGTTGTTTCCACAAAGAGTACTAGCTGATTTCACAAGGGTCTATTTATCAAGTTAAATTGCTGTATCAGGTCTCTATCCAATTTTAATTTATGTTTCTGTTAAAGAGAGAAAGAGGAAATAATCCTCATAATTACCTGGTCACTTTTTCCATTTCCAGATTTGTATTTATGTATTTTTCAGGTGTTACCTGATCTACATTAAATCTTTTCTCTATTGATAGCAGAATTTCATCCAAAAATGGAAAAACAACATAACTCTTCACCAGAATTTTCATTTGGAAAGAGTGTTGAAGAATACCTAACAAACAAAAAATCAGCAGCCAAAGGGAGGGCTATGACTGGCCTTCATTTCTCCACTTCCTTTCCCCTTTCCCATGTAAAGAAAGGCATTCTTAGGACATAAAGAAACTGAGAGTGAAAACTGGTAGACAGGAGATTAAGAAAATCAGGTATTCCAGTAATAAAGATAACCAGGTCATCTAATGAAGAAACACACATTGAAAAGTGGTGCAATATTAAAGGAAAAAAGGTTAACTCAACATTGTTTTTGAAATTTAAAATAGTTCTAAAATGTTGGGAATCATAATTTCAAGAATGAGGGTATCCAAGGACTTAATAATCAGGGAAGCATTTAGTAGGGAATACTCTTGGTTAGGATTTTGAGTAGATATTTTTGATCTTTGAATTTGTGTATTGGAATGCTTCAAAGGAATATTCAAGGTCAATAAAAACCAACTGAGACACAGAAAAAAAAAATTTAGCTTATTTATACTTGAACTGTATCAGGTCAACAGTTTTATGTTTAATTACTGGAAGACTGGAAAGGAAACAGATTTATTTTTTTTTCTACAGATCTGAAGTAGTATGTATTAAATATTTTCTCTCAAAATTATTTAAAGAGTCTGAGAATTACAGACTGGGATTTTAAACAATGTTTGCATTTATGGCTTTTTGTTTCTCTTGCACCCAAGTATGTCTCTTCTGATATAATGGAAGTCTAATAGTCCATGCTTCTAGCACTATATCATCCTCATTCAGCTACTGATGCCAGCTTAAACTTTGCCAGTATTTTATTAACTTTGAGAGTGTAAGGCTTTATTTTGGGGGATATTACTATCCTTGATATCTCTTTTTCTGAAAATGTTGGGCCTTGGTACGCCATAAAGGGGTTACTACCTCTGATCTACAGTACAGCCATGTATGTATCAAAAAGTAACAGGCAAATTGGAAGACTAACAAATACTGTAATTTTGTACTAAAACCAAACTGTACATTCTTTCCCTTGCACAACCTTGAGAAGTCCATGGAGTTTTCACCCCGTATCTTAGTCAGGCATTCATTCTCACTTCTTATCCTCTATCAACAGTCACCCTCTAAAAAGTATGTGGTAGTGCCAAGGTAGTACACTGTAGTCCCTGAATGACAAAATAATGGAGGAAAAAAGTTGAAGAAATAGCCAGTAAGAATTATCTGAAACACAGCAAGGCAAAATTGTATGCAAAATGGTGTGCAATTTCCAGTAATGTGCATGAGAAAGGGAAGAAGATTATGCTGTGTTTAAAAGTCCAAGTTTTGGAGAGATGTAGAGATCATACAGGTTAGTTAATATAGAGGTCATACAGGTTAATTAGGCACCAAGAGAAGCACAGAGTGCAGCAGAATAGATAGCTTGTTTTATGGGTAAAATGCATTCAATGGAATAGTATCTCTATATGACATCAGAAGCAAAGGCAATGCATCACAAAAGACCAATTCTTGATGAAGGGAAAACCTATAGAACAAGATCCACTATGTTAACCTACAAAAGAAAGCACATGGGCTAACATGGTGACAAATCATCCTTCTGAAGTACTGCAGCACATAGGCACCTCTTCAGATACTTTTGTATCCTGTCAGTGTTTCCACCAGCATTTACCAGGAACCATGTTAAATGTCACAGTACATGCTTGTAACACATCACAGAATACATCACAACAGAAGTAGCTTGCGAAAACACTTCAGCCTGAACTGGGTTGCAACCACAAGAGCATCATCAAACAGTGGAAACTGTCTTCCTTGAGAGGTGGTAGGTGCCCCAAACTTGTCAGTGTTTGAGGCGTTTAGGTAATGCTCTTAATAACATACTTTAATTTTCAGTCAGACCTAAAGTAGTCAGGCAGTTGGACTAGATCTTTGTAGGTCCCCTCCAACTGAGTTATTCTACTCTGTTCTGTTCTGTACTATTCTATTTTAAATTGGCTGACTCCTCATTTGCCTCTTCAGGCAACAAAACAGAGGTAAAGGAAAGACAACTAGACTAAGTGGAACCAATGTAAAGGAAAAGGTTTTTCTCTCTGTTATTCTGTATTAGAACAAAACAAAAGTGCTGGATTCAAAAGAAAAGAAGAAAAAAAAAAAGAAGACATTTTTACCACTTCTAATGAAAACTGCTTCTGCTCCATTTGAAATTATTTTAACCTCAAAAAAATCCAATGGAAATGAAGTAGATTCAGACATGTTTTGCAAAAGCAGAAGGGAAATGGTTGTTTACTGTCATTGAACATCTCAGCAGTCATGCGATGTGAGCATGCATGAGAAGTTTCTCCAGTTGTGAGGGATCCTCTTCAAAGAGAACATACTATATCTATTGTCACAAGATTTTCTGAAAGTGGGCTGCTCTCCAGCTCTCCCACTGATGCTGTTCCTCCTTTTTAAAATATTTAAATCTTAACCAAAGAGGAATGACAAGAAAAACTTGATAATTTAGTGGGTAGGGAGCTTACCAGGAAAAATGGACGTTTCCAACTCAGTCTTTAATGCATATTTATGTACATTATGACAATGGACAAAATCGTGATACTATTTAAAACATTAGAATTAAAAGTCCTACTAAAATTTTGGGTTTCAGCAAGACAGTCAATTTTCTGCTGTGTATTCACAACCCTATTTGTAGGGTTGTCTAAATAAATATAAACAATTATGGAAGGACTAGAGCTGCTTCAGAAACTCATCAGAATATAGGCACAGATATGCTTACTGATACCCTGGAGCTACTGCAAGTGAAAACCTTCCAAAGTGTCTACATCAAAATAAAAGCTCTCACAAAGACAAAGGTGATTTAAAATTCATAGTCTTAAATTTCTGAGAGTGATGATCCCTACACTTCTGATACTTGAATTTTTTATGAAACAGCTTGATAACTCCTTTTATTTGTGATCAGCCATACCTGATTTGGTCTAATATTTTGATGGAGGGTAACAGTACCTAGGAAATCACAGACCTCGTTTGCTGCCTACCAGCTGTTCATTATCACCCTTTCCCTGAAGGTTACCACCCCAACAGCTGGGCTACCGTAATCACGTGACAATTCCTAGTCCACTTCAGTACAAAGTCAGAGAGCTGGTTAAAAACACTGAAGTTAATTACCATTTACTATGGCTTATGAGTAATAGATGGGTGAGATTCAAACTACTACTCAAATATTTGTTGATTCTGCTGGGATACTTACTTGATCCCTTAATTAGGATGCAACATATTTCAATGTCTACCTTTTGGCTCCTATTGAAAAGACCAGATTTGGCCCTCATGATAGACTGAAGCCAGCCTTTCTCTCCTATACTAATTATTAGCAAGCAATGTCTTAAAGCACTTCAAAACTAAGTAAAAATTCTCAAAAAACTTCAACACCTTTTGCTAATACACAAAAGTGTGCTAGCAAACTGTTATCTAATACCACCTCCCACTATATTAGAGATCATATTGTACGCGATGACACATATTCCTGGAGAAATCATGGGCATACCGCAGGTGGGGGGGTGAGAATCCACTGTGTATGCATAGAAATTTCACACTGCTCTAAACCATTCCAGACTGGGGAAACAATCCCCACCCACACTTATTAACAGAGGCTCAAAACTGTATCTAGCCCCACCTCTGGCATGCTTTATCAAGCACTGAATTTGCAGTCCCATCTGTTCTTCAGAACTGCCAGTTCATCTAGCAACCAATCACATTAGAAATTTTTAAACTGTGAGAGGAGTTATCTGGAGCTCTTAACAAATTGTTCCTGTCATTTACCATCAATTTTCCCATTATCATTGACAGCAGGACCAACCCATGGCCAATACCCATTTGCACTTTCAGCTGAGAAAGAAAGTTTCCCCCCAAAGCTTCCTTTAAGCTAAAACACAAATTTTGTTCAGCTGAACTACATTGTCTGAGGACTCATCCGTCCCTCAACAAGAATTTGAGAGGAACTACTTTTTGGCTCTGGAATAATGATTGAGATAAAATCAGCTTAGCACCCCCTGTCCACATTAAAAAATTGAGACCATAAATTACTATGGGTTGAAGGAAATATTTCCAGCAGTTTAGCAAAATATCCACTTAAACCGACGTTTTGTAAAGGTACATTGACATTCCTTGGAAGTTTTGCTCCAAACTCCCAAAGGGCCCTTCAAAAACCAAGCCCATCATTAGGAAGACTGCTTGAATAGCTGGCCTCTATTCTAATAAAACATAGCGCCACGTAGAATAGAGCAGTGGCACACAAGCTGCCAGCTAGTACTTGAAAAACATACACAGGAATTGTGAGTCAACACCACCTTTGTGCACAGGGTAACATTAAAGCAGGACAGACCACAACTTCCAGGGCCCAAAGATGTCCCCGGGCACTGTTTAGTTTACTCATACAGACCTTAGCTTCTGACCCCCAAAATGCTGCTGAGCCCTTTAAATTATTTTTTCTTTTCTGAATTGACATTAAAATACTCCCAAATGCAACCACTAAGTTTAGTGGCCACTTGAAAACCTAGAATATTACTTCCATATCTCTAAAGATTGGTTTTTTTGCTAATGACCCTGTCTTCTGAAGAAGTCCAATTTTTTTTGAGGATGTTCAAACACAAGTAGACCTGGTTCAACATGGCTGGATAGAGTGCAGAATAAATATTATGCTATAACATCACAGATTTCCACATCAGTGTGGATTTTTTTTTGTCTGCAGGTATGGCAATGTTTGTTTTGCACATCATCCTACAGCCCATGTCTCTTTAAAAATTTCTTTGCTCCATTTTCTCCTATAACATTAAGGACTGAACAATATAAATATTACTTTGTGGCATGCTGAAAATAGGTTTATATTATTTTTCTGTCTCTATATTTTGTTCTTATTTCACCATCATTTATATCCTCCCTTAATACAATAACATTTACTTTGAAAAGTCAATGAAAATTTGTCCATAAGGCACCCAGAAAAATAAAAGAAAGGGAAATATTCTAATTATTATTCAGCTTCCATTTTTGGAGCATTACCTTCTCAAAAATAAATATTAGTTCCCTATGCTAAGCTGGATCAGCAATTTATAACAGTTCAGAATTTGTTCTCTGCATAGCTCCAGGACAGGCAAACAGAAAAGTTGTCTTTAATTTTCTTTGGTGTTGAAGATGGTCAAAGACCATTTAAATTAATAATTTAATGTGACACAGTGGTAGTCAGACCTTCAGTGGAGACTCTGTGGAATTACAGAAATAGGAACAGTTTATACGGCTTGAAGATCCTTTCCTCTTCAAATCTGAAGGGACAGAGAAGAAAATAACCTGGCAGTTGGCAATGGACCAAAAGGAACTGCCATGGGAAGACAGGCTTTAGTTGCATCCCCAGCAAAGGCAGCCCTCCAAATTGCTCTACTAGCCAAGAGTCAAACATCTTCTAAGCCACTGGCAAATGTTTCCCCTTACTTTCATCCAGTGTCTTCACATAACACAAGTTAGTTTTGATCAGTTACCTGTTGTAAGTCAGCTGAGATCTGTACCCTGACTTCTCAGAAAGACTAAAGCTCTTCTGTTAGAAATCTGGGTTCAACCACCATCTTACTTTGTCCTATGCTCTCTGTGGACTGCTTCCCAAGTGTCTCTTCTGTGTCCTTTCTCCAGTCAGAAGGAGATACCTTTATCTGTGGTCCTAATATTTACAATGTGAAAAGGAGGTGTAATCATGTCTCTTTTGCTTGCAGAAAATGTATGTAGGGCAGAGGATGGGAGATGAAGTGATATGGTACATCAGGAAGTCTACCAGCCAGGGAAAGCATTCATTGCTGTTGGAACCTCATCTCTGTTGCTGCAGATAATTTTTTCTTCAATCTGAGAGGTCAGAGAAAGACTTTCTGTGACTAAGATGATCCATCTTTGCTCTGATGAGTAGTAGTTAATGAAAAAGTAAGATAACAATCTACACAAGAGTTGAGGAATGCTACTCTTCTTGTGATTAACCATTGTTTCTTCATCAGGTTTCCATTTCTACTGAATGTTGCCAGCAGATATGAAGGGGTGCATTAAGGTCAAAATCAGATGATATCTGAGTTCTGATTGAACAAAACTCTTTGCTTCACATTTTACTCTGTATCCAAGTATTGCAGAGAAAAAAAAATCTGGAAAGGCACAGAAAAAAGAAACAGCTCAGAATGCAGCAATCAGGCTCTCTTCTAAATGCATAATATGGATGATACTGAGGTGAATACCCACAAGGAAACTTGAATAAGCTAGTTCCGGCATTTAGATATTTACTGATTCCAAACTGTCTTTGTGAAAACTGCCATTTAAAGAGCATAGAAGCTTAATTCAGTATTCCCTGAAATACAAAAGAAGAGAAGCATGGTATCATTTGACTGATTTATTCTGCTTCTTGCTTCAAGAGTGTCTGCATTTTATTCTCTTGAGAAGACTTGTATCTTTCAGAAAAGCAGGCTGGGAAGCTAACCAGGTATTGTCAATGCACCATCACCTTGCAGCTGGGAATGAATTTGATGAGCTGATTCCTGGTGACACAGCTTTAAAATACAGGTAATGTAAATGGAGAATCTATACAGTTGTCAATAGTTTTGGAAAGCTTATTTGTCACTACCCTAAAGTTTAGAAGCAGAGCAGCTAAAGTTTTCTCATTACTGGATGGCTTTTTGCAGCAGATACTCTCAGCTTGCTGGGCTGAGACTAGAAGCAGTTAACACCGTACACAGTGGGGTGGTGAGAAGATTAAAATACCCCCAGACCCAGACTCAGGCTGGGGTAGTCTTGAAATTCAGCAGCATGCAGTTGCAGTGGTTTGTTCCAAAATATCTAGATTTTTGCAGTTAATGTATCACATGTCTAGTGGCTAGAGACATGTTAGGATGAAGGTTGGACTTCATGATCCTGGTGGTCCTTTCCAACCATGTTTCTGTGATTCTGTGATTCTATGATTCTATGTTCTTGGAATTATCAAAGGCTACAACAGAGAAAATAATTCATTATATACATTTTATGAGTTTTAAGTCTTGCTTTATGTTTGCGACATTTTGAAAACTCTGAAAAGAAGCAATGGTAAAGCATTTCTAACGGTCCTGATCTTGTCTTGGTCTGTGCTGGGGTAGTGACATGAAAATCTATGTTCCTAAATGTTATTTTAAAAAAAGGTATCTTCAAATGCAGACTCAATTCCTGTGTCCCTATTTCATGATACCTAAGTAATACTGTAGGAATCAAATACAGATGATGCTCTTTGTCCTTGAGATCTGACAGCTTCTTCAACTTAAGATATCATTATATCTGCTCTAATGTGTACCAGAAGATATATTTGATTTTAATTACTTTAGAGCCATGGGTCACAAGCAGCACTTCAATGCCTTCTTCACTTATCTGCATTAGCTGATTAGTTGCAGCCAAGATTCGTATGAGGAGGCCTGAAGCCTCATCTATAAGCAGGAAGTTGCTTTTACAGGAGCTCTAATGTTCATTTCTCAGGGAGACAGGAGGAAAAGAAGGACTGTATACAGTAATACTTAGGAAAAATGCAAGAACAGGAAGAACCATGGGCTATAAAGATGAAATATTCTTTAAAATTAATGTACTAACCAAACATGATTCAGCAGAACTGAGATGGATAAAGTCTAGTTTCCCTAACATCTGCTCTACCTGCTAGCCCTACCTTTTGATATGCCTCCTGCCACTTTAGATGTCAACCAGTTTGAAAGGTTGATGACAATGACATGGAAGAGAGACAAATCACACCTGTCTTGACAAGTCAGTGCACCACTCTAAAAGCCATAATGAGCTGGATGGATGAGTGGAGAAAGAAAGGTTAAACTCAATACAAAAAGAGTTAAAAAATAACACATTTAATTGACTACCAAATTACACAGTAAAAAACAGTGAGTTTGGTGAAAAAATAAACATATATTTAAAAAAGCAGGAATTATTGTCAAATTTCTGTTATTTGTTTTTTGAGATCATTATCTCATGTTCTGGAGTTGTTCTCCAAAAAATATATAAAAGAGAGAATATTACTTTTAATAATTTAAAACTGAGATTCAGACAATCTGTTTATTACAGAAGATAGGAATTATGAAATGCACGAAGTGCTGAAAAATACATAAAAAAAGAGTTGGCTGAAGTTATGAGCAGTTAAGTCCAGTTAAAGAAGATGGAGATATACCACAAACGTTTTATGTCATTAATGCTAATGAATCCCAGCTTTACCATTCTGGAGCTGGGTTGTTAATTTGTTGATTGTTGGGTTTTTTTAAAGGGGTAGTTGAAGGCTAACCTTGGGTCATAGGTAAAGACAAATTTTGAATATTTTTTTTTTAATTCAAGAAAGTTTCAAATGGAACAGGTAAAAGATACAAAGGGCATTGTAAAATTCTGTCAGTAATTGAAAGTAGCCAAGAGTTTTATACAGAGCTTACAATGCTAAGAGCTTTGTGAGATAGCATGCTGCTGAAAGGACGTGGAAATCTAGCTATAGCTACGGAGCAAGAGTGAGTGCTGTGCTAGTCAACTAGTAGTAGCAGAAATAGCTCATCCTTTAAACATTCATAAGAACTTTGTAAGACTTTCCAGAGCTGTTCATCCTTAATTTGTTGTTCTGTTATTTCTTCTTCTGGCATTGCAGCTTCCTTTGTTATATGAGCTAGGTTATTTACTGCCTAAAAATGAAATAAAATAAGATTACCAAGCTGTGATTTTATGTGCAACAGAAATGAAATCTGCAAATCAGCTACTTCAATGACAGGTGTATTTTCCTCAGGAACACCCAAAGGAATGTATTTTACTTCCTACTACTTATGTTACTTTCTGATCACTGCAGACCTATTGAATACTGAGTTAATTTTGATCAAATAAAACTTTTCATCTTTGACCTCTAAAAAAAGAAAAAAGATACCGTACAAAGTAGACTGGCACCAGAGCACGAAGATCTAGCTGAGAGGTAAAGGCCAAGTTTGTTTTGTTTTCCTAACTTTCGCAGTATGACACAAAAGTGGAAAACAGCAGAAGTCTTCATGGAGAGCTCACTAGAGTCCTTGGCGAGTCTTCAGTGAATTCTTTTCCATTCTTCTCCCCTAGAAAGTGGCAGCAGATGTGTTCACCCCATGGTGCTATATAATTGCTCTGAAAGATAATACAAACAGAAAGTCTCCACAGAAAATGTATTGTTGATGACCAACAGCAGAGAAAGTACAGTGCCTAGGGATAAAAATTAAAATTCATTAAGACACTTAAGTGATTTAGAAACCCAAGTTCCATTTCCAAAAGTGAAGTATTTTTGTAAGCCCAAATCCTCAGAGGAACATAGAACTTAATATAGGGTGCAGTAAACTCAGTGGTGCCACATCTACACTGCTTCCAGTACCTGAGCTAGTCAATTTAAAGCTGGCTCATGCATCTGTGATTGCAAGACTACCCTGAGGGTTATGGACTCAAATGCCCAATTATTTCTGAAAATGAGACTCGGGACTCTCAGCTGGCTTAGACCCTTTGGAAGTGTATGCAATATGACTCAGCCTTGGAAAGCCCAAAGTGTCTTTATCTACCATTGCCATCACAGGGATCTGGAAGCATCAGAAGATAACTAGCAAAACACAAGTGTAAGAGTTAATTAATAGAATGAAAAGAAATAACGTGATTTTTTTTTTTTCCTTTTCATGTAGCATCTACTGTATAGTCTTTAATTTTTAATAAAAACTCAAGATTGATTTCATCATATATTTATCTCCATATGGACTCGATGATCTTAAAGGCCTTTTCCAATGTAAATGTCTCTATGATTCTGTCTATAAGGATAGTAATTATACGGGGTCATTATATTTGCCTACATAGAATATTGATACTGTTAAGTATGACATGACATATCAAACCAAGTGGTAAACCAGGCCTAAATCAGATGCACTATGTCAGGAACCTATGCATATAATGACTGATGGACTGAATAAGTATCACATATATAGTAATCACCATTCAGAATATTGCCAGTTACCCTAGATAATTAATTATAGTTTCATCATATTTTCCTGCTTATTTTGTCTTTATAAAAGAGTTGCAAAATATGACTATACTTTCAACAGGTATCTGTTTTTATACAGTAACCATGTACCGCTCAGCCTTGTCTTGTAGACTTACCAAGGACATCAGAGGAATACAGTTGTTAATACAGCGGCAAGCTTACTTATCTTCATTTACAAGCTTGTTTTATTATATTAAGAAAAAAGGAAAAAACAAAGAGCATGTTGTTGTTATGTTCTGAATATGTAGGATTTTTCATAACAAGAATACTTGTAGTTTGCTCCATTATTAACCCATAACAACCATAGGTAAGGATCATGTTAAGGATTTTTCCTTTTAATTTATTGTGCATATCCTGATGTAACTACATCTAATCTATTGAAAGCATTCAGCTTAATGGTAAGAGTTTTCTATGGTGGAAAGGAAAATAACCTCACAGGGAAGCCAGCTCTATTGTCTTGAAATTTATTACCAAGCTTTAGCAAAATACAAGTTCTCAGTGACGATGACAATTGGATCTATTTTTTTAATCTCTTGGTTTACCACCTGCCCAATTACAATTTGTTCTCAGCTGCTCCATCATGCATACCCTGTATCTGAAATCCTTTCATAACAATAAATGCAAAATATTGTTTCTTTACTAGTCACGTATTTGTAGAGAAATTATTTTCTGGAAATTGAAACAACATTCCAATCCCTAAAACTGCATTGGCTTTATGCATGAGGGAAATAATTGTATACTATTTGGAATGGTGATTTACTCCACCACATTCTGCAGTAATGTCTTCTATTTTGCTTTTACTGAAGTAGGCACATATCTATTGTTTCTTGTATTTCAGTTTGATATAATTGAGGCTAAAGATGTATTTGACCAGGCTCATTTAAGGTGAAAAGTCCCTTCAGTATTCACATTATTACTTTTGTCACTTTCTTCTTACTAATCTGTCTTGCAAGGATCTCCTATATTAATTTTTCCTTCGGTTAAAATGGCACAGGTCTGATAGTGCCCTCATTACCCAAACTGTTATTTCTCCCTCTGGCCTCACAAACTGTATTAAATGATGTTTCTTTGGGGGAGTCTGGCAATGACATTCTGAGTAATACTTAAACGATGGGTCTCTAATTGGATTTAATTTACATTTAATAAGACAAGTATTGTATGGCAAATTAATTATAACCGACTGTTGAACGTGGGTTTTGAGAATTAATAGTTAAGGACTGAATAGTACATTTGTTATATAGAACATCAATTATATTTCTTTCCAGTAATGAAGTGGTATTTTCTTGACATAAGTTAATTATTTATTCAGGTTTAAAAGAGTAATTATCTAAGCTCTGTAAACAGGCTCTGTTAATTAAAAAAAAATAGATAGAAAGCTTCACACAAAACCAAATTGATTACTATTATTTTAAACTAACTCTTTTCTGAATGCTTTTGACTAATTTTGAATTTCATCACTTCTGCATATAATGGCAAAATGTCTTTGTATCCATAAATTTACACTCAATCTATTTAAAGAAGACAAATTATGTATCATATTTTCAAGGTACAGCTCTCTGCAGGATGTAGGGGGGTTTTGTTTTCTTTGTGCTACAGCGAATCTGAAAGAAACTAATAGATAAGAAGATATTTCATTTTTCTATGAATGTTTTAATGTATGCACTTCAGAGAAAATTTGATTTCAAATATTTGATTGCTTAGCTAAGTCAGTTCAAATGATGTATCAGAAATATATCATATTGTTTTGGTAATTTTGCTTGTGGGTGGGTTTTTTAGTAGTCTGGCATTACAGTTCATTTTTTCATAGATTTAAAATTTCCCAACTGATCCTTCTATCATCTCACTTTTACTATACAAGTCTTTAAAAAAAATCTATTAGAATATTTCACATGGATATTCAATGAGCATTTCAAGAAGTGTTAATTACTCACAGTACAAGGAACCTGGTCCTTTATCATTTTGCTCCTTTTGCAATCATTGGCCTTTGTGCAAAGTTAACTGCAAAACATGTCAAATCTCCACCCTGTTTCTCATAGGTTTAAGTGAGGAAGTGAAAGCAGCTCCAGTCACTATAGAATGTATGTGGCTTCTTCTAATCCCCAGTTTTGGTCATAATTTTGATCACATGGACTGGAGGGTCATTTTCATTCCTGTAGTTCTGACAGGAAGAAGATTTCCAAAGTTTAATGTTGTTTGTATTCTTGAACTGATACATATGCATGGTATTAAATCAATCTTTCTGTTATTTTGCAGTTTTGATTGGATAGTCAGTCCACTTTTTCTTCTATATGCTACTATAATCAGGCTATAAACAATGCAGGAGTCAAGTGACCACCCAATCAAACTATAAAATATTGAAAAGGTCAAAAGAGTGCAGCTCACTACTACGTTTCATTGAATATAAATTAGGCATTAAACTCCTGATATCTCATTACCTTGACTGAGTAGTAATGAGAATGGAAAATGGCAGAAAATTAATCCCTTCTCATTAAAAAGCTTGTAATGAGAATGTGGAACTTAGTAAAAATGTAACCTGTTCTCATTACAGTCTTCAGGAAAGGGTCTTTGTGGTCTTCTTCAGATGTCACAGCTGTAAACTTATTCTCCGTAATAAAATAGTACAGGGAATGTGGTTACATTGCATACAACAGTGCATTGTAAAATTGTCCTAAATGCCATAATGCTTTCTCATTCATTGACACTGGAATTTCTGTTGCATATATAGTTCATGTTATTGTGAATATATGTCTGTGTCAAGTGTGTTTTTAGTGCTGCATACACCAGGTATATGCCCACATCCCACTGAATTTCAATGTAATTTTTAGATTAAGTTTCCTTAGAGGCTTTTGCAAAGCCTAGCTAGAGTCAAGAGTGACATAAAATGATACCTCAATGATAATTATCCAAATAAAAACGTGTACACATAGGTTAATGAGTGCAGCTTATCAATGGGATAAATACCAGGAATTTGCTTACACACCTACCCACATACACACAGATTTCTAACAGAAAAGGGCTCACAGATTTTTGTTCTCTGCAGAATTGCCCACAACACGTAATTTATCACAGTGAGTTTTACATGCACCTTGACTTTGAAGTGTATCCACTATTTTCTATAACAGTATTGAGATTCCAAGAGCCGGAAAAGTAAAAAATAAACAAAATACTGCAACTAAACAAATCTGTATTTTGTTTCCCAGGAAAAAGTATGTATAAAATAAAATATTTTAATGTAAGTCTGTAAGTTAACGCTCATTTTGGTTCTCAGCAACTGAACACAGTAATCAAGAAAATAACCATAAGTACATTTATTTTTGATACTGAAAAATATATGGCAGAGTGGTTTGGATAGGAAATCTGAGGAGAAAAAATAAAAAGACAGTGTTCAGTTAGGTTACTGGAATTACTTGTTTCCAATCCATGGCAGTGGCAGTGTGGCTGGCTCTGCATAGGAGTGCATGCTGGCATCTGGCTCTAGGCTGCAGACAACCAGCAGGACTTTGCTCACATTTCCTGCCCCAGGACCCGCCTGGCAAGTACAGTTATTTAGCCAGCGAGACAGCTTTATCAGGCATTTTACATTGTCACATTGGAAATCAAACCACAGTGCTCCTCTGTGATCTAGTAAATCCCTAGTGTCATGAGAAGGTATCCTTATGAAGTGTGGAGGGTATTAAGGAACTGGAGAGAAAAGGACTTCTGTAGGAGAAAAAATTGCCAACCCATGCATCTGCATACAGACACACTTACACATTTACATATACTTTTCCAGGGCTATAAAATTCACGTGCTAACCACAGACTACCAAATTGAAGGTAAGCTTCAGCTCACCTTGTGCAGCGGAAAATGCTATGGCTGCTCCAGATACCCTTGACAGCTGCAGGTTCCAGAACTACCCACAGGCAACCCAAGGAAAGCATCTGTAACTTAGAACAGCAACCTGGCCTCTCAATCATGCTGGCAGCAGTCCTGGCTACGAGTGGGAAAGTAGAAAAGGGCTAATCTCAACTCTTTTCCTGATCTGGCTGCAGCAGTGTGTGAAATGATTCCTACTATCGACATAAGTGTATTTTTTTGACATTGCTGGTGGGTATTTACAAATATTCATATGCACGCATAAACACACATTCTTATGTACCTTACCCAGCACTTGTCTCTGTGTCTCTCCTCTTTGGAAATGTTAGAGAGATGCATTTTTTTTTTTTTTTCTAAAAATCGTCATGTAAAAGACCGTTTTCTATTTGACATTTTTCACAAAACTATTGCTAACTTCTACAAGCAACCAGCTCTTAAATTTTTTTCGTACTAATATTTTATTGAAATTCTGTGGCAATTCTGTTAGCAAAACATTTTAAAATATGTCAATTAGTCTCATATCAGTTTCTGTGAAGGAAAAAAAAACTTTGACATTTAAGTGTGATGCCTAGGAAGAAATAATTATACTGAACATCCAAAGGAGACCTGGTATACTGCAGATTTCCCTTCACACCAAGGGACTCTGAAAGGAATACTACCTCAATGAAGTTGAATTCTCTCCAGTGTCCCTGTGCAGCTTGCAGGGATATGCAATTTAGGGCAGATTAATGCCACTAGCACACAGTCAATCTGCAGAATCAACGAATGTACTGACATCTAAAACCAACACCATAGATACTTTAGTGTCCAAAAACTTAGTAAGACTTAGCCAAAAAAGACCACTCATTTTGTAGCACGTTTCCATGTCTGTACACAAGACTCTCAAAGATAACTGCTTTTTAGCTACCTAGCAGTTTCTCATCACACAAAAGCTATGTCTCTTCACAGTTTTGCTACTATACCAGCAATAATACCCTTCTTCATTACATCCTCTATTTTTGTAGTGTTGCAATCTGTGTTTGTTTCAAGAGGTATCTCATTTTTCCTTTTTATTCCAATGACCATATTCTTGAGAACTCGAGCTCTCAAAATTTGCATTAACAATGGGAATCATTAAAGGGTTGCCTAGTCTCTGAAGGTTTAGCATTACAGTTGTGTCCTTCACCCATTAACTTACTTGTGCAAAATCAGTTAAACATCCTTCTCTGGACTCCTGTGACCAACATCTCCAAAAAATGACCTTGTTGTTTGAAAAGTATAGATCCATAACTTAACACTCTTTGCAATCATATCTCCTGACCCAACTGTGTGAAATACTGACAGCTGCAGGAGCACTCTATGGCTTTTGAGTGATTGCAGAAGCTTTAGAGCCTCCTTCCTGCATCACAAATGGACTAGGTGATTCACGCTTATTTGGCTACTGTATAAGTATTTTTAAGTACATTTGCAAATACATGATTAACGGTTAAAAAAAAAAAATAGTTCGGTATCTGGTTAGAATCTATTAAATATGAATAACTTCTATACAACTGCTTGCTGAGACCAGAAGCTGTCCAAGATGTACTGCATTAGTGGCCACCCCAGTGGATAACAGCATTGGGGGTGACCCAAAGAATGGAGGGATGAAAATGTCCTTCCAGCTACTTGCAGTAGTGCTCCTTGGAAAGAGAAGAAAGAAAAGCTGGCAGACTGAAAGGCATTTGTCACAAATCACTTGCACTTTTCCTGACTTTAACCAAGGTATAATTCCATCCTTCCCTAGCAAAGCATGCTTACCTAAGCAGACTGACTTAAATAGGATTTAAGCATGTGCTTAATAATGGATAGAGAGTTAAAATCTTCCTTGTGAGCACTTGTATATTTAAGAATGAAAATATATTTTGTTTTTCAAATTGAGTTCACAAATTAGTTGAATGTACTCAAAACACAGAGTACAAAATACAGCACAGTCCCTTTTGGATCTGCAGTAGGGCAAGGATGATGTCTGGATTGTCACCACCAACACCAAGACAAATCTTTAGCAGAGGAGATAACAAAACTGAAATCCATAAATTTATAATGTAAGTTACTCCATGTGCCTCCTCTAAACAAAAATCTTAAGCAAATGAGCATGACTGAGTTGCTCTTCATGTCAAACATTTAAAAAGAATATGCTGAAATTCTATTTTTGACATTGGCTTAAACATACATTTATATAGCTGTATAGTAAAATAGGAATTCTTGGAACTTTCCTCTCACCCATTGTCTCTTACAGATTAGTCTATGATGCAGAGACACAAAAGTTGATATTATTACAAAAACAATTACTATGTCAGGAAACGGACCTTTTTATGAAAATTTGAACTGTTTTCCCTCTCCTGGGAAAAATGTTAAGAATTACGTGAATCTGATGTAGTAACGTGAGCAACTTGACAAGAAAAGAATAGGAGGGGGTGGAGAAAAAGGCAAACTATGGCTATCCCACTCTCCCCCTTCCAATCATTCCTCTGATTACTGATTAGAAAACTGTTCTTACAAAGGAGAATGGAAAAATGCTCTCCAATCTCAAAACTGGCACATTTTATTGTGTAAACTGTTGCATAATATAATTATTCACTAAAAATGAATTTTATGCCATTTTACCATTAAATTGTTGTTGACTAAGCAAAACTAAGACTAAAATATGGATTAAAAGAGTATCCTCTAAGCATTTGGCTAAAAACAGCATTAGCTTCTCCCAAGCTACTAATTCTTACTGTGAAAGAAGTCAGTACAATGATACTAGTAAAACACTGATATTTCTCAGCTTCCTATTTTGCGTACCCAGTATAAAATCAAGGAATATTTCCACCATTCTGAAAGGACCTTCTCTGGCCAGCATAAAAGTATGGTCTGTGAATGAAGGCTGGGTTAGGAAGAAAGATGAAAGTACATGAAAAGGAAAAAAAAATCTTGTAGATAATTTTATTTTCATCTTCCTTTGGGGTCAAATTCTCCTGTTCAGGAGTGAGTGAGTTGATCTGAAGGAAAAGTCTGAGCATATTAATAATCTCTTGGCTCAGTTTAGATTCTACATATTGACAAAGTATCTCCCTTCTATTCTCCATGACTTGTGATATCACATTGTTTACTATGTGCCTACTTGTGGATCAAATAAGAAAGGTCACCTCAATTAGTTAAGAGGTCGATAATGTTCTTAGGATTCAAAAATGATCTGAAATTATACACTTGTTCTTTATAAAACTATCCCTTAATAGGCAGAAGCACACAGTGTGAGCTGAATATCATTTAGGTATTCCTGCTTTATATGCTATGCAGATTTTCAATGTACTGCTGTGTCAAATGAGTTGGAAATTCTTATTATAATTCTTGGAATTACAATAAAACACACACCTTCATGACTGTTTGGTGCAAAGCCTATTCAATCTGATTTTTTTTAAAATGTGCTACATAATTTTAACTAAGCTTTCAAGTAATGCAGTTGTTCCAGCTACACAAAGATCATCCTCTTGGAAACAGTTTAAGCCATGCTGCTACTTAGGTATCTTTCACAGATCCCTTACAAATAATCCATTGATTCCTTTCTCAGCCCTAGAATTTACCACGTTCATGAGACACTGGACTAAACCAGAGGCAGGCTCATGAGGTAGCTGGCCTAGTGATGGAGACTTCGTACCTTTGGATTTCCAGCTCTCCCCAGCATTTTCCATATGACCTCAGTAAATACCAGATTCTCAGGCTTCTTCCCTGCTGTTAGATGCAGGTGATAATGCTTCCTTTTTCTATTTACTTGCCTTAAAATGAGCAACAATGGGTATGCCTTGCCTGGTGTGGAACAAGATGTGGGATTATGGTCCCATCTGCTCTTCCACATGCGCAAGAGCTGCCTGAAGCCCTGTGCAACAACCCAGAAGAACATGCTAGCATGCTCCTTGTCACATCTCCGGTTGATGAGTGGTCTTTGAGTCTTTTATTTCTGTTGACTAATGGAAAGGCATATAACTAACCCTGCTTTGCTAAAAGGGCTATATTATTCACATCAACCCAAGTATTAATCTTTTCTCTGTATAAATAGAAAAAATACATCTATACTGCCTGCCCCTCTGAAAGCATTCTTTGAGCAGAATTTGGAAATTTAGATTAAAGGAAAAAGATGTCATATTAAGAAGTAAGCCTACAGCTAAAAGCCTTCTCCTATGGCATGGGACTTTCTGAGACACAAAGTTCAGACACTGACAACAGAATACAATGCTACAGCATTTGCAGTTTCTTTAGGGCCTTACAGTGCATAACGTGAACCGGTCTTTCAAAGAGAGCTTTGCTACAGGAATTCTTTGTTATTACTATTATTATTGTTATTACTGTGACTCTGCAATTATTTATTTGCTGCTGTATATTCTGTGCTCTGACTCCCAGGTACAGAAATGACAAAATACTTCCACAGATGAAAGGCTGTCCTCAGAGTATTTCCAGCTCAGTAAGAACTGGGAAGTACAAGATATCTCACAATAAAGCCTATCTTTTAGCAATTTAAATCTGTATTGTGCACAGTCTGAGTATTTTGAGTAGGATCTTTGGGGCATTTTCCTTTTGTCCATTCTGAGTATACTCCCTTCTTCGGCATCCTCCTCCTTTCCTCTTTTTTATTTCTTCTTCTTTTTTTTTTTTTGTTAAACAAAGGTAGCTGCAGGCTGCTCCTCTTGTTTCACTAGGGCTTTAGACTTCAGTATTAGGTCAGATCTGTGAACTCTCCTGTTATGTTAAAAATCCTGAGACAAATCCTACTTCCCTTGTGGTCCCTGAGAATTTCACCTTTAACTTCAACAGGACAGGATCATACAGAGATTCTCTGTGCAAAGATCCAGGAAAGGAGGGTTTTCTTTTCCTAGCTGTTTAACTCTTCCCTAAAAGACATGGAAGGGGTTGTCATTTCTGGTCCTTGGATATAAATCTTCTTTGAAATAATAACATTATATAGCTCTACAGTTTAGACTCTCTCATATGTTTATTGACACACTCTACTGAAGGGGGTAAAGATCATCAGCTATACTTAACAGGCATTAAAACTAAAGGACAGAGGCATTTACTCAAGATCATCATAGTGACTGCTAACAGGAAAAGGAGCTAAGCTCAGGCTTTATCATTTCAAGGCCAGCACCTTACCCTTAGGAGCCACACTAGCAGCCTGAGAAGGATGTATCCACTGAGGGTTTTTAAATTGTGTTAATTTAGTTTCTGAAAAACTAATTGCAGGCTTATGTGATGAAACAGGACCCAAACTACTCATCGTGTGTCCAATCCTTATGAAACAAGGTGGAGTTTTTGGGATAGGACTTCATATTGCAATAATTGAGGGTTATACCTATCTAAATCTCACTCAAATATCGGGACCATAGTCAAAAGGTAATAACTACCAATAACTTATCAGCTGTAGCTATTGCAGGATCACCATTAATAATATTCAGTCTGAAATTTCTGCATGGCTCAGAAGTTGGTCAATGCCTTAAATAGAGGTTCCTAAACACCACTGCAAAAAAACCACTACTGTGATACATCCTGTGTCTAGTGGAAGCTCTTAATCTTGAAAACTGGGGGGTTGCTTCAGTGAGAGATCCCCAAAAGCTGAATATCTATAGACTCATCAACAACAGAAGTATTGCAGATGCTAGACCTGACTATGCACTAGCTAACACCAGGACTAGAAGTTCAATAGTCATTTCAATGTGGTTCTGTGCCCACACTTATAAGCACTAGTGGGAAGTAGGCATTGCATCTTTCTGATAGCAATGAGCAATATGTCTCTGCACAGAACTACCTTGTACCACGTCAGCTCTGTACTTACCTCGCCTTTAGCTTTTACTGTGTGATGAAAAAAAACATCTCTTGAAGATGCTGGGGCTTTTGGTTTTCCTGTGCAGAGCAAAAGAGGATCTCATACTTCAAATATGCATAAAACTTGAGCGTGTTCTGTTTCTTTTGCAGTTTCTGTGTCAGTCCGGAATGGCTTTAGGAAAAGAAAAAAGGCAGGAATATTACTTCTGGTTTATTTTTATATTGGGTTTACATCCAATTAATGATATCAGTATGTTTTTCATTGGTTTATATGAATTTTGGAATACAGAAGAGTTTGTGAATTTGGGAGCACAAGACAAGCATTGACAGAAGTACAAAAGAGTAAGTGGCAACACGGCTACGATGCTAAAAACAGTAATTTACACTATTGATTTACTGTTGCCCTGAGTCATCACTGCTATGCTAGCCACATACGATACATTGCTGCAAGTATCAGATTATCCTATATTCCTATGAGTACCTAGAATTAATGCAATACTATACTAAGACATTAGGAAAAGAAAAGTAAGCACACATATGACTCCAGATATAGATTTTACAGAGGGTGAGCTAATGGGTCCAATTTTGCCATCGGCTATTCACCTGTAACAACCACGGAGAGCAAAGTAGCTGTATAGCTGAGGTTGCTGAATATCATAATAATCACAATTTAGCTTGCTTCTCTGCACATAGCATTTTATATTGCTGTTACACTTTCAGCTTGCCCATTTCATCCCATAAGCAAATAAGCCAATCTGAGTGTCAAAGCTTATTTCTTAAAACCTCCTCTGGGCTTGTAAATCTGGGTCCCATTTTACTTTAACTGTGAAATAAATGTAATCCCCACTCATTTAAATAAGACATCAGGATGTTTAGTGAAAAAAGCTGAGCCAAAAGATAATTTAGGAGGAAATCTTGATATTTACATGTTCTTAGATGCAGTCACACAATTCCTTAAAAAATTCTGAAGTGCCCCTGGTCTGTCCAGTTGGATGATAACTTCGTATCCTTGAAATCCTAACCTACAGCCTACTCCCAATGGTGGGCAGACCCTGTTATGCAGCACACCAAACAGCAAGTAGAGACTGGGCATAACAGACAACACAAGTAGGCTGCTTTGCAATGCTGAGATTCCTCCTAGCTTTGAGGAAACCAGAAAGAAATAATATAGCATGTATGAGTACAATCCCTATACTTCAGGGACAGATGGAGAAAAACTGCAGAAGCACCACGGAGAGCCCGGGATACTAAAATTCCTGTAGTCCAGCTAATAAACCTATATTTACTTTTCTTTGGTTTCCAAATTCTGTTTGAGTAAGATTAGTAAAAAGATTGTAACTATAAATCTTTATGGTTGATAGCGCTTCCAGTTTCACCTGGTGAAAGTCAAGACCAGATGTCCTACGAAACTGGTTTAATGACTCTACAATGGACAAAGATCAGACTATCCATGCTGATTAAGAATACATTTCTGATATTGTGGACCTCCAAAGTCTTAAAGAAGTGACTTCAGAATTTAGAAAGAACACATATTCTTACACAGTCATGATTCCTGCCTTCCCTTTTTAGAAACACCTTGAGGTGGCGGTGGGAAAAAGTCACAGCCGTACCAAAAGTTTCTTGTGTAGATTTTTACAACTTTCCTTCAGTAGCAAAGTTAAAACAACCTAATTACATTAGCTAGTACATGCCATTAATATAGTAACTATGTAATGTGAGTTTTTTCAAGTCTGATACATGGCACCATTAGCTATACATAGTATATCCTCATGTGTTTTCTGAGCCCTCAGCTGAACAATTCTGGTACTTTCCTGGTGCCTGGCTGAGACTGGATCATCAACAAGAGGAAGCAGTTTAAGACTAAAGAATAACCAATTGTTGTGGTTTAGACCCAGCTGGGAGCTGAGCACCACATGACCACTCACTCACTCCCCAACCTAACCCAGTGGGATGGGAAGGAGAATACGAAGAAAAAGACAAAACCCTGTGAGTTGAGATAGGAGAATATAATAGAACAAGTGAGGGAAGAAGAAAACAGCAGTAATAACAGTAATGAAACAATATATAAAGTGACTGATATAAAACCCACTGAACCACCTAAAATCCACACCCACAGGACAGTCTTGCATTACAGACCCTGCCTTGCCTGTGCCCAAACACCCACTCCCTTATATAGCAGGCATGACATCAGTATCGTATCAAATATCCCTTTGGCTGGTTCAGTTGTCTATCCTGCCTGTGGCCCTCTCCCAGCTCCCGTTGAAAATCAACTCTATCCTAGCTGAACCCAGGATACAAATAAGGGCAGGAAAGCTGGTGAGCAAAGTAGAAAGAAATACTGAAAATATTAAGTAACATTTGCAGTTTTAATATCTCAAACCTTCAGCTTTTTTTTGCTTTACTTCAATGAGAAGTAGTTCTGCTTGTGTCTCTCACTGCAAAATTGGAGATTTTTGAGTCTCACTTACTGCCAATGAAGGAATTGCACACCACAGTTAAATATTCAGAGGTGCAGTTGCAAGAATTGTCAAAAACAAATACACTTTTCTGTGAGCAACTTTTGTGCATCTCTAAAGACATGCAGTCATGATTTTTGTACACAGAGGGGGCTGACTGGTGTATTATGGTTATATGCATTATACTGTAATGGCATCATAGTTACTGGCTTTTTTTTTAAATAATATTTAAACTCTTAATGCAGTTAAAATAAATTAGGAGACAGAATGGAAGGTACAAGCACCAGGTTATATTTGTAGGGAATCAAACACTGGACCTTGTGAAATAACAGAAATCCTGAATTTGGAAATTTGTTTGTGCTTCATCTGAACTTTGCAATAAAACTAATCCGTGTGTTTTTGCTGGCCACTATCACTCTGAATCTAGACCTTCAGAAGTAAATGGACTTCTGGTATCTGTCTCTTGCATTATTTCTTTCCCAGCCCTTTGTGTCTGAGGGTGAATATTTTCAGGCTCTGTCTCATTCTCATAATGTGAAGAGCTTTGTGAAACAGCTTTTCAAGTAACATTTCAACGAACAGAGCTCTAATGACTTCATTAACATAATGGCTGTTCACAGATTTAACTGTAACTGAGCCAATGCATTGCCATTTTAGTGATGTTTAACAAAGTTCATTAGCCTTCGATGTATTTATTTATCACTGTCACACTTTAATTTTAACGTAAGAAATGCACAAGACACATTTACTTGTAAATTTGACAATTTTCGTCTGTAAACATTTTCAGAAGGAGTTAATGTATTTCTATTTTTAGAAAATCTGTCTTTAAAGAGACTTGGACAGTACTGCACATAGGTGTTTGAACACATTATTTATAAGAACATATGAACATCTAATGAAGGTGAGAAAGATGATCAGTAAAATTACCTTTATTTTCTGTATCAAGTCTGTAGAACGAATAGCTAAGAATTATGCTGACTTCTGTTTTATTAACAAGCATATTTTAGTCATTTACTCATTCATATATATTCTTAATATTAACAAGGGTGATTAAATTGAAAAAATCTTACCAAAAAAATCCATCAAGATGTATAAAAGGGCATCACCATTTGATGACTCAAATTGGATTTTTATTTGAGGTAAAAATCATATCAAGTGTGGTAAAGGGACCTGTTTAATGTTACTGCAGTGGTTCTATCTAGAGAGTAGATAAGAACTTCAACTGGAGGAATGCACTTTGCATTATAATTGCTTACATAGGTGGCTGGCAGAAGCATCACCCCTATTCTGTGCTTCTTTTTTCTCCCTAATGTAGGAATAAACACTTCCAGATTGTACCAGTTTTCTCCATAAATGCTCTCACTCAAGATCTTTACAAAAACTCTAGAAACAAGCTTTAATACCCACAAAAGGGCTGAACAACATAAGGGTAGCCCTGATAGCATGAAAATTCCAAGCTCCATGTTGCTTCTTTTCTGTAAAGTCAAAATACACTGTTTGATATTTGATTTGCTATATCATAAAGATTAATCTTCACAAGTTTAAGATTTCTAATGGTTTTCTAGAGCCTTCTTTCAACAAGGTGACAATTTTTTTTTTTTTTCTAATTGGGAATGAATCAAATTATGAAGACAAAAAGAAACCACAAAATATGTACTTCAGACTGAAGAAAATTTGGCACACATTTTCTGGATTTTATGCTTTTCAAATGGATCTATGGACCTGCTGACAGCCATCAGCATCCTACAGTGGCTGCTGTGTGTCAGTGTCCATCAGCTGCTGGCTGTAATGCACCACCTCTTGCTGTGCAATATAGTTGCCGAGCAAGCTGGGAGCACGCTAAAAGGGACTTACATCCTTCCTTTGCTGATAGCGTGCACTGCAGCAATTTAATAGCTCTTAATGTCCTCTCAGTATACCATCTCTCCATCCATGAATGTCCACTCTAACTCTTTCTCTTCTGCAGTCATTTGGGACTCCTTACCTCACAAAATTCACTGATACTATTGGCCAGCAGTCAATATGAGAAGAAAACAATCTCGTTTTCCCCTTTCTACTGACCCCTTTCTGAAGTTCACTTTATATGCGCCTGTCACTGCAAGCTGTTATTTTTCTCTTTAGAGCTCAGAATCAGATTTTTTCATTTATACATGGGGTTGATACATGTTTAAACTAGCTAAATAACTCTTCTAAATCCCAGCTGGTTGTAATATGACTTTATCAATTTGGCCCCTACCTTTCCCACATATTTTCATCACACCTTCACAGGTAAGAAGTTCCTTCATGTTCAAGCTGTTGGCAGTAGTCATGTGGTCTTGTTTGCAGGGTGTCATTGATGAATGGAGCTAATACTGTGCAATCTGTGCCATGAGCAGCTCAGCAACTACAGCTGGCAACTGATCTTTACATTTCAATTTGCTGCTTCTGAGCAAGTGGCCTAGGCCTTTGACTAAAAAGGCTGCTCATGCCCAAAAAACTTTGCTTACTTTCACTACCTTGCTTTAAGTAACCAATAAATTTTGCATGCTTTCAGTAATGAAAAGTAATATTAAAATATTGGTAAGAAGTATATTTATTTTACCATTTTGATTAAATTTTAGAACTGTTTACAATTTGGAAAGTTCCACTTTACATCCAAATTTGCTATATATGGTATTGGATACTTATTAATTTCATTTGCTTAGTTATATCTGAAGCCACTTTAGCTGACTGGTGGTTACATTTCTTTGATGAGTAGTAATCCTCCTAACTGAGCTGTTTACAGCCCTGAGTCTCCCGTAGCTTCCTATGCCTCTCTTACCAACTCACACCCATACTTCTCTACGTAGCATTTTATTCTGGGAGCGTGGATAGCTCATTTACACAGAATAAGTACTTATTACAATCTGCTAGTTATGCATCTCTCTCTCTCTATATATATATATATATATAAAAGTATGTATGCTTACATGTGTTTCTAACATATACCATAGAATTGTACAAAAGCTTAAACATAGGAAGTAACATTCCCCTATTCATTAGATAATTGGGTTTAGTTACACAAGCTAAAACACAGCTCCAGAGCATCCAAGAGAAGTCCAAATACAGTCCAACAAGCACTAAAGCTTGTGCTATCAGCCTGTGGTCTGCTACTAGTAATGGCAACACTGTATTTACTGCACTACACAGTTATAAATTCTTTTTAAATAAAACAAAAATTAGCTCTGAGGAGGTCATTACAAATAATTTTCTTGGGCAGTATTCAGGCCATGTTTGAAAGCCCATTTATAGAGTTGTTAAGTGTAGCTTTCCAATAACAAAAAGGAGAGTTGTACATGAGTAAGAGAAGCATGCAAGGACAGATCAGTAGTCTAAGCAAATAGTAACTGTTGAAAGAACTGGGCTTGTATTAGACAGGATAGAAGAACATGAAGGGGTAAACATGGATTGCTGGTACTTTCCACTGATGAAGCGGTTGCAGTAAATGCTTTCTTCATGCCATTATGGATAAACCAAAATATAACAGGGCTCATTTAGAGAAAGGAAGTTAGATTAGAATTTTTATATATGTAATATGTATACATATATATAGTTTTCATAATGAAGGATGGGAAGTGGACTAAATTAACTGCGAAGGTTCTAAAATGCCATTCTTGGGTAGAGGTGAAGTTCAGAATATGCTGGAAAAATCTTAATTAGAGCACAACACAATCCTTCTTGGAGATAACAGGTGGACTTAGTAATCTTTAGGAATCTTTCTAGTTTTTCTCTCCATAATTCCCCAGGTAGGCTCTTGTGAAACCCCAAAATCAAATACACCAAATTAAGAATAATTCTAGACCAAAAAAAAAAAAAAAAAAAAAAAGATGTGGGAACCTGCAATACAACCCAGGTGCCCCAGATTTTAGGAAAGAAAATAGCTAATCTGTTGATGTCTGTGAAGACCAAGTGTTTCACTGTAAGAGAAACACACTAACAATGTTAGCATTGCACATTTCCCCAGATAGATTGTCCTAAATGGGTGAGTATTCTTGCTGTATTCAGAATCAAGCAGGTTTTAAGCAGTAACAGCACAAAAGTACTATACTCTGTGGTTCTTCACTACAGCTCTGTGTAATCACCATATGCCCAGTTCTTATTTCACCAGCAGTGCATTAGTTCTAGTAACAGAACTGATTATACTGGATATATTCTTGGCACCCTGTTTTGGCACCTTGTTTTAAGCATATATAAAGATTCAGTCCTCTCTGAAATAAAATTCACACTAAATTTTTTATTATGAAAATGCTTTGTTGCAGTGTTTCTGTTGCTTTACGTGAATTCTACATTGTCATCCATAAACAAGTATGAACTGGATGTTTAGAGGATAGACACCTACAGAACTTGTGCTCTTGATGAATTCTTGACAATATATTGATGACTGGAATCATGTTTTTCACTGAATTATTACATTGAAAACATAATTAAATTGCAAATGCATACAAGGTTCATGTTTTTTTCTAAGCAAATTGATACTAACAAAACTACCATACACAAGTACACACGTGAACATCTACTTATGCCAGGCAGAAACAAACATCTACTCTTCAATCTAAAAAATAAATCTGGAAAAAGGCTAAGAAAAATTAATTTAAAGCATGACATGTTACATACTATTGTTATGATAAAATATGCTTAACTATGGTGTGCTTCTGAAATTCTAGAGTGCCTGTTTTCTTTTTCTGTATGGTTACAATATCAAATTTGTACTCTAAATATAATTTCAAGAGCACCATTGGTATGTAAAACTGTCCCTTGTCTGTAATGTATTTCTTTCCTTCTTAAGGAGAAGATGGGTTGAAGTTCAGTGCCTAGAAATTCTTACTCCAGGCAGAGGGTGGTGGTTAGCTGCTGACAATGTTTGTTGGAGCACTTAGTTTATTACTTCAGGGTTTGAATGTGATCCTCTCCTTTATGGCAAAGCTGGGTGTGTTAATGTACCCTGCAGTGATGTTAAAAGGCTTAAAGTGGGGATGTTGTCAAACTAGCTGTGTCACCACATTCAAAGCTTTAAAGTACAGTTACAGCTTGAAAAATGATTATGAAAAATACCATATTCTTACCCAACTGATCTAATCCCCATATGCACTTGATGTATATCTGCTTAATTTACTGACTAAAACAAATGTTTTGTACTGTTAGCACTGTAAAACCAAGACAGCTCTGAAAGATTGCACAGGGTTTCACTCTGGCTCATATATCACCAGCAAACCTGTCAGGTGAATTCCAGCTGCAGAATATTTATTACTGATGATGACGTAACAGAGAGGAAGAGCAGATTCCTAGTTGAATTTGCACAGTTAGAAGATTCATCTTTTGCCTCACACACAGAAAAGAAACAACAAAAAAAGCAATCAGGTAATAAGTACAAAAAAGCAAGGAATGTTTATCCCAGTTATTTTGTTCTTGAATGCCAGTGTCATCCAAAGGACAAAAGTGGGGAGTTTGTGCCTTCTGTAAGTCAGTGAGAAAATGTAGGTGTCCCTCTCTGAGATGTAGAGAAAGTGAGTGTCTTGTGCTCATGAGGCTTCAAGTGAGATACTTAAAACAGGCTAAAATGAATTATGTTAATTTATACCAGTGTTACTCCCTGTCACTTCAACAGTCTTTTTCTGAAGTATCCATAGTTATGAATGTATATGTGTGAAGTTTCTTAAGCATGCCTTCTTCATCAAGAGGACTGACACTTTTCCAATGTACTTAATGACATCAGTTTCTGAAGCTTGTTTTTTAAGTCAGTAGCAAAGGTTATTTAAATATCTACCTACTTATCTACCCACCTGTAATGTGCAATTCCTTCTTAGAATCTGTATCAAGCAAAATCACACTGCCACGATACAGATATTTTATTGGAGACAGGACTGTCTACTAGTGTTCCCTGGTTATTTGTGCATGGTTAATACCATAGTCACCTAAAGGCAAATAAAGGATATGGATGCTGGGTATGTTACCTGAAACTATTTCTGAGACTGTTCTCACTGTCTGTGTAGTGCAAGTCTCCATACATGTTCCTGTAGGTTCTTCAAGTCTGGTGCCTCTATGTACTTCGCATATGCTCTTAAAAGAGCCTTGCTGCAGCTCTTTATCAGAAATAATGGCAAACCAGTAGCTCACCATAGCAAAAAGCTCATGATAGTTGTGTATAATCTGCTTTTAAATGCTCCTTAATGTGGAAAAGCACAGTAAATTTTTCCCAGACTGAAGCAATCCACAGCTGAGACCCGAGGACTTCACTCTTCCAGCTTCTTCATTTCTAACCAATACCACTAGATGTATTATCAAATGAGATGGGATAAGAAAGCTACATAAGGCAATGGCTTTTCTTTCTGTCTATTTGGTCAGAAAAGAGATACACTTTCTCAGTCGCTAAAGTATGAGTTTCTGTCTTAAGAACTTACATCTCAAATTTCAAGCTCAAAAGAAAAATAAAGCACATGAAAAAGTTATAGACAGCTTAGTAAAAAACATGCCGTAGTAAGAAATGTATGTGTATCCTTAATTAGCACCGGTTAATTTGCCTTACACTGGTTCTGTGAAGATGTAATATCACTATCTGGAACTCAGGCTGTTTCCAGTTTAAGGCTGATCTGCTGATCTCTGGAGTCCTCCATGGAATCAGATCTAACCACCAGACATCAGCTCTCACACTGTGACCACAAGATTCCAGTAATAATGTCTTCTAACTGGAATCAATAAATTTGCTGTGCTGCAGGAGGCTGGTGAACATGGAACACAGAATTTTTACAGGCGCTTAGCTGAGAAATGACCCATTATTGCTTTCAGCACTAAATACAAAATTCATTTCTTTCAGCTGAGCTTTCTTCCATCCCTCATACATGAAAATCCTATATCCCTGGCACCTTAACCTGCAAAAGAATCAATCTGTTTCTCCCAACGGGTATAAAATAAAAAAGGATTGTTCATTGCTGTTTTAAAATATTAGAGAGGTTTTACAGGGATCAGGACTTATAAAGCATGAAGATTAAAAAAAGACACAGAAACAAAGGCTAGAATCATCCACAAAATTCAGATGGAACCATATGTTTTCACAATGAATAACAGAAAAAATACATGGCTGACATATGATTTTTGTTCCTTCCTTTTATTTAGTAGCTAGTTCCTCTTACTTAGTGGTGCTCCCACTTTACAAATAGGCAATGTAAAATGTGATAAATGAAGGAACTTCTGTGGTTTATCTGTGCAAACCTGTTAGCCCACACTAAACCAAAAGTCCAGTAAAAGTTTTTAAAAAAAGCTTCCAAAATGTGACAACTATTTCTTACTGCCCTAACTGTCTGTCTGCTTTAGGGTAAACAGAATCTTCTATGTTCCAGTATGTGCTGGACACATAAAAACCCATGAATGGTGTTCACACAATTCCATTTTGGAAAAAAAAAACAAACCAGACACAGCAAGCTGACATGCCTTAGAAATTTGTTCTAAATCCTGTATACAACCTCCCTTACAGTTTTCTCTTTGATATCTCTTTCCATGTTTCTGATTCATTTGCCTGAAGCTTCCATTTTTGTATGGTGCTATTCTTTATATGAAAAGGCATAATTGTTTTTCTGTGGTTATCCTAATTTCTCTTTAGAAATATGAGGCTATAGAAGTGCTTATCTAGAAAACATCAGGCAGTCTATATAAAATATCAGGAGAACATTCCCTTGACTTGGATAGTGGCACTGAAATTAATGGAGTGCACTCCTTAAATATCTCTGATGGATGACTAGTGACACCAGGTGATGTTGGGGTCCCACTGCCTCTGGCAGCCACAATATCATTAGTTGCTCCTAAAATCAGCTTGGCCCTCAAATTGCAAATTACCTTGTTTTTAGATAGAATCAGCAAGGAAAAAATAAAGCCACTGAATGTTTCTTAAGTTATTGAGAGTTTTATGAGCATAGCTAACCTCATTTTTGTATTAGCTTGTATTCATATTGCACATATATGCCATCCTAAAAAACAGACTAAGTGCCAGGAAAAAAAAAAAGCAAATTACAGGCATGCAGAAAAAGCCACCTCTGCAGCATAAATTCTGTCTTGGGTTTTTATTACTTGGTCAGATACTTACACATGACCCTTGCCTTTCTCAGTTCAAGGATGGATTACATTCAGGAAAATAATGAGGTGTTCAAAAAATTTTATCTTCTTTTTTTGTAAAGTGTGGCCTTAGGTCTTGTTTGCACTGCATTATTCAAACTCTCCTTTGAAGCCATTTGTTTATACTTTGCTGTGGTGCTCATGACTATATTTCACGAATAGCAATGCCTTTACTTTTACAACTGTCTATAAAGTATGACTGTAATATTATCCTCATTTTACACTGGGTAGCTAAAGCACCAAGATTAAGAACCACTGATTTGGGAAGCCTGCTGTCTGGGCTGACACAGACTCAAGCGCTCTGCCTGCTTCACCCTGTGCAAATCAAAACTCCTAAAGGCTGCAGCCTCCACACCAGTTCACCAGCTTTAGCTGTCTTCCCATTTAGGGAACTTCTACCATCAAGTATCAAAGGCAGGTCTTAGAGAAATGGGAAAGGTCATTAGTCAGCACTCTGAAAAATATATTTTAAGCAGTCTGCCTAGCATCAAGCAAAAATTCTGCAGCAGTGTCAGGGACAGAAATAGAAACCAGCTTTTCAATGACCTCACCATGAGGTAACCTTTGTAGCCTTGCCTCATGCATAGTATGAGTTCCAGCTTCTGTAACAGTAAGGTGGGGGGCCCTGAGGAAGCAGCCTCCCTCATGCTCCAAGGCACTTCATTCCCACAGCCCAGTCCACCTTTTCTGAGATTGAGGTTGCGTACTGCAGTATAAAAGAGAGCAGAGATGTGTCATTACGAACATAATGGGAGCTATGCTGGAACAGACCAAAGGTCACACACTATCTATGTCTGACAATGGTTAGTACAGTTTGCTTAATGGAAGAGTGTAAGAAATGGATGGAATATGAACTGACATCATTTTCTGTCTTGCAGCAACAAGAAGCTTAAGGTTTCCCCTACTCACACCTTTTTAGTTTTTTTTTTCTTTTTAAGACAGAATTTGTATCCAGGGTAGTGCATTTAACAGTCACCAATGGGCATTCATTAAGTAAAGCTGTCTAATTAATTTCTGAACCATCCTCCTGCACAGTATCTTACCACAAAAAGTTTCACAGCTGAGGACTGCAACAAAAATTTATCCAAAATATCCTACAGTCCTGTTTAGGACACTACCCTTGTAGGATGGAGCTGTGCCTTTTAAATCCTTGGGTTCAGGAGAGAAATTATCCTGAATCTTGTGCATTAAAGAATGAGCACTTTAACCCAAAACAGTGAATATATCAGGCATGCTTTTCGAATGCTTAGACCCTTCTGGCACTCCAGCTTATGTCCATGTGAGAGTTTCTCTGACATACACCATATACAAGAATAACACTTGACTAATGATTTTCATAGTTCCTAACTAGTATGAACATAAGGTATTCATATATAGTCAAGGGGCATTATATACTTGGAAGCAGGTGGTATAGAGAAAGCTTCATTGATACTGCTCAATACACCTGAGCGCCCAGTAAAAAAAGCCCTGATTACTTTCTCCCCATGTATAAATACACACACAAAAATGATGTAGCCATTTTAATATTAAAGTAAGAGTGAATTTAGCTCTGAAAAAAAGCTAGAAAATGTTAAAAATTCTTTATAAATAACTTATTTTAATCTCCTCTGAAGATGCACCAGATGCCTTTTCACCATATGGTGAATAGTTGAGCATTTCACCTTAAATTCTTTGCTGAACTCCATGGAGATTGCTAAAATATCAAACTCCAAATGGCTTAGGAATATCCAGCCATATGATTAGAAAGGTTCTGCTATGTAACCTTAGAGCAATTAAATCTTGCCAGTAGATCAGTTTAGTAGCCATACTCCAAAACCATACAGGTAGACATCAGTTAAATGAACCACAATTCAAAGGAATTATAAATGACTGACCTTTATCAGGTAGTCATAAAAAGGAGGAGCAACTATACATCATTCCCAAAACCTCTCTTTTTAAGTCTCAGACACTATTCACCCATTATAATTATCCTAACTTATAAGCAGTAAAATGTTTAGTGGAACAACTTAGGGAAGCAGAATGTATGAGAGAAATTATGCAGTTAATGGGGAACTGCTGAAGTTGTAATTTACTAAATATTGTTGCAGATTCCTTGTGTCAGGTTGCAATAAAAGGAAGATCTTCCTAAAGTAATTTATACTGGTTAATTAACTCCTAGATAATAACTAACATACTTTTATGCAACATGAACCCAATATTTTAAGCTGGACACCTGGGGTTAGACACCCATAATCTCACAGTACCAGCTGCTGTCCAGAACCTTAGCCTGAGCATGGACTTAAATGGCTGAAAGCAGAAAGACACCTTTGAATATCGGTCTGTCACAGTACTACTGTGTTGGTTCACCAATTAATATTTGTCACTTCATTCTGATTAACCCCTGCATACTTGAGACATTTGTTAAAAAATGCATTACCTGACAAATGAAAGCAAGAATGAAAAATGAAAACTGGGCTGCGTGCAGATAGTTATAAGCTCTGCCCAGGAGTACAGAGTGTAGAAGGTAGTCATTTATTTGAGTGGCACATATTTACTTGAGAGCACTGGACACTCTTCAATAATGCATACCATCTCAAGCTAGGAAAGTGTGACTAACTAAAGGCAGGGATGCAAATATTGCTGTGTAAGCCTTTTCTTCCTTTCTTCTGTCCTTTATTTGCAGTGGAGAGGAGGGCAGGGGGGAAGGAGGGAAAGAAATTATAAGAAAAGACTAGGTGTGCTACATTTGCTGCCTGGGCTTCTCCTGCTGTTTACCTTTAAAGAGGTCTTACAAGGCTGTTGCTCTAAGAATAAATAAAAATAAGTTTAAAAGCCACAGTTTCCAAGAATTTGCTTTGTGAAAAGCTGTGACAAATTTTTATAAGTCACTATGGAAAAGCAGCTGGAGAAAAGGTCACACCTGAACCCCAGATTCAAAGAGAATTTAAACCAAGGCATACTTAATAGCTGAAAATGTTACCTTTGCTTTTTTGGGGAATCCATTTTACTGTTCATTATCCTTCCAAAATATGGAAGAGAAAAAGCCTTGATAAAAGTATTTTTTAAATCCTGCCAGTAATTGCCTTTGTCTGTGTGTTTTTAATACCAAGACTCTACAAGATATAAACTGTAGCAACTCACAAAAGCCAACATGACTGCAGATTTGACTTGCACCTTTTCACATTGTTCTGGTACTTGGCACTTCCAGAAAGGACAGTACCACTCCAGGAAAGCTCAGACAGGCCCTGGCATTACAGCATCACCCTCAGAGGAACTGGGCACATAAAGTAATGACACTGTGCTACAGCAAGTGGGCAGTTTTAGCTAGTGGCTAGTGACAAGTTTAACTTAGGACCAATACACCAGCTTTCGTCTGTGAGTTCCAGAGATCTTTAAGAAGTGTTATCATCCTTAACTCAAATGCAGATAAAGGAATCCTAATTATATGCAGCATTCCCAATGAAGCAGAGAAAGTCAATCCCAGAACAAGGATCAGAGCTGAGCTCCTCCAAATGCATTCCTGATGGGATTTAACCAGCAGGCTGAACTGTAGCATTTAGTCAAAAGTTTATAAAACTGCATTTTGACACCTAGATAGGTCACTGAGGGGAAGAATTTCATACTGTGGTTGGAGTTTCCCAATTCCTCATGAACATTTCAGATTAATGTATAAAAGTAGCACACCAGGGAGGGTCCTTAAGTTTATTTCTTGGTAGTTCTTTTTAATTGAGTGTAGCGCTACACTTTTTAGGATAGAGAAAGCCACACAACTAATAGGTGGAGCCAGTCTGTGCTTTAGGACAGCAATGGGCAGAAATCTGTAAAATTTCAGAAAAGCCTGGAGTAGGCAGTGTGCCAAAGTCACCCTGCTCTCTGCCCATGCACCCCTCCTGAGGGCTGCTGGGGGAAGACATTGCTCTGCAAGTATCACTTTGCACTTTTCAAGGCCAAGGATGGAGCCACCTTGCACTAAGTACAAGAAGTATTGCTGCTGTTTGGGCAACTTTCTTATGCTTCTTCAAGGTACCTGCAGGAATCAGACCAATGTGTTTAAAAGGAAAGTCCATCTTTCTTTACTTTGTGCTTTCACCAACTGTTACAATTTACTAAATGCTCCCTAGGCATCATCTTGTGTAACAGCACTGTGCATTATGCAGTAACTACCCCCGCAGTACTTACACCAGCACTGGAGAGAATTACACCCGAAATGCTCCCTTTGGTTTTATAGTACAGAACAGTGCTTCCTCTGCAGTGCTTCCAACTTCTCAATATAAAGAACTAGAATGACTCACTGTCCTACTTCAGATTCAAGAGAAGGCAGACTTTTCCCTGGCTATTAAGGAAAAAAAAAAAGCTTTCAGGCATCTTCTGTTCCAGCTGTAAAGATGTGGCAGGCAAGGTAAATTGAGCATTCTTGGCAGGTAGCTTCTTCCTAATGTTTATGGGTCAGGTTGTCAGACATGAACAGCAGGGTCGGCCAACTTCTTTTCTACAATAAGTGACATACATTTTTTACTTGTAAAGACCCGAGTTATTCTGTGCTCTGGTCACCTTATCTCTGTGTTTGTCTTCCAAGCAAAATTTTAAATGATATTTTAAATTATCTTTAATCAAATGGATGTGTCCTATATCTAGATGCAAAAGACATTTTGTTTTATTTCTTTCTCCTTTAGGCACTGTACCAATAATTAAGGTTTTCTTATCATTACTTTGTAATAATACAGAGAGGCCACCACTGACTGTACTTACTTCTAGTAGATATCAGTGAAAAAAAAAGCTTTCCATTAATGGGACTTTACAAATGCTGAAGGAGCCTGTACAGAGCTGTGAAAGTCCTAGTTTTTTCTCAGGCTTAAAAGTGTTTCTCTAACTATTTAAAGAATACTGATCTTAAGTTGTAGAATAGGAAAATTAGGAGTACAAGACACCACTTAATTCAGGGTGAAACACTAATGACTTGACATGTGTCTTGGCACAAAGAGGTGAAGCTTTTACAGTTTAAGGAGATAAATATTCCTACCAAAATCTATGTTTATTTTGTTTTTAATCTGAGAGAAACAGAAAGCAGAATCCCTTGATCTTATTTTCTAAAAGAATGGAGTTAACCATGGAAACCTTATGAGGACATTAGTCGCCTAAACATCTAGTGCCTAAATTGCACCTTAGGATATCCTGATTCATCTGTAGCTACCCCAGTTAGGGTGACTCTAAGTTCTTTTTTGCAACTGCTAGCCCCATGCCAACATCTGGAATAGTCTAGGGAACCTAATAGCAGTGGTAGACACCTTTAGCATAAACAACTGGACTGGTCCCCTGTTTCAGAGCAGTGCTAAAGATCCAACTAGCACCAGCAAAGCACATCTTAGAGATGTTAATTCCATAACCTCTGTACCTAGAGTGCTATGACAGCAACAAGGATGAAGTTCAAATACCCTCTGGTTCTCTTTTCAAAATATACCTCACGTAGTGAAAGAAAAAACACTGCCACTCAAGCTATGTCCCAGAATTAGAGAATTATCTTGGACAGACATCTTTTTACTCTTCCAAATGATGTATTAAACTCTCTTGTAATCTTCTGCAAAGGTAGCAAAAAGCTGCTGTTGTGGCAACCCTAGAGCTGTCCCTCATGAACAGGCTCATGTTGAAATCCTCAGTTTACAATCTCTTCTTCTAACAACACAGAAACTTGGCTTCAATTGGTATGCATTGCAGTTTTCAGAGTAATTATAACATTTTATTTATATGACTACAGAGAAAAATACAAATATTTCAACAGAGGGACGGTGCCAGTTTCCATTTAGATCAATGGAAATTCTCACATTCTTCTTCTGAAATTATATTAAGACCCTAATAAATACTTTTTTTTTACTTAAATAAAAGATGGAGCAGTACTACTCCACAGAAGATTAAAATCATCTTTTTATTTGAAATGCCTGTATCTGCAGGTTCCTTCCATTTCCAAAAGAGGCATTAGTGTAACATTTCAATTTTGTACTTGATGTCAAAATATGATATAAAAAAACCCCAACCCTGGTTCCTCATTATGCTGAGCTGTATTTGCATAATTATTCTTCAGGCTTCACTTAATTATAAGCCCCACCATGTGTTACTTTTCAACATCCTAAGTGGTACCACCTTACTGCTAGGAATATTAAACAATGAAAGGCAACCATCTTTTGTTTGGTTACACAGCATGCTGTGTCTGGATACAGTCTCCTCTCACAGGTCCCCCACTCAGCTTCTGAATTATATCCTTTAGAAGTGTTTCAAAGAAGGGCACTTAGAGTCAAGCTTGCTCTACAATGCTAGGGTTGGTGTGTGGCTTCTTATATTTCCTATATACCAGAATTTCCCCTGTTATTCAAAATGAAATAATTAAAAAATAATGAAAGAGAAGAATAAAAAGAACAGAAAATGCAAAAGAAACTACAGATATTTGGAAGTTTCATTTCAGGTCATTTTTTTTCTTATCCTGTCAACACCATGAGCTACTAATCGAAGTAAGGAAAGAAGCATTGGAAAAACCACTTATCTGCAAACAGTATTTCTTAGATATCTAACACTGTGTTACCCTAAAAGAACAGGAATGCTTAAGAATAAGTGAAGAAAAACATAAAATGACTAAAAAGATACTGAACATTTTCCATCAATTCAATTGGATGGGAGTTCAGAGAAAGCATTGTACATCCTGAAAGTTTTTTCATCATAGTCCAAAAACATGAGACTTCCTGACCTCACAAGTGTCAAACATTGGCAGATTGACTAACCAATACAGAAATGCTATTTTTATGTAAGAATGATTTTTCTGAAAATAATTTAAAATAATTTGAGAAGCACATTAACAACGTGTGAGAAAGATGGGATTTTTATGTGGTCAACGTTATTCTTTATCACCCAGACAAACTGTGAATCCTAGGCCACTGAAGTTAAATAAAAGACTCCCATTGATATATATCACTTTTGTGTCAAACTAAAAATAAGGATATACTAGGAATGTCCCCAAGACAAAGCTATTTTAATAGTTTAGCCCAATAAACATTCATTTTGTTTTATTTTATGGCTTATTTTGCATAACAATACTTCAAATTATAGTCCTAAAACAAAATGTCTCAAACAAACCAACTAAATAAATAAAAAAACATGCTCAAATTAAATCTTACTGATAAATCATTCTGAAAAACAAAGCAATCTATCAATCATTTCCAATCAACAAATCCTAACATTTAATCACAGGCATATTCACACTTCAACATGGATCCACTTCTGTCTTAAAGCTTCTAATTAATAATTGTGTTGTAAAAATGCAGAATCACGAATAGTCCTTAAGGCTTTTCCTGTGCAGATGATGATGAATACTTGTACTTAGCCAATCAAAAGTTTATTTACTTGTTAAAGAGTCCTGTTAAAGTAGGTTAAGACAACCAAAATTACGGGCTTACTGCCATTTAAAATCCCATTTTCCATGTTGTAGAAAGTTAATATATGACAAATTATTACTGAAAAAGGCAATTCTGAGTTGTAGACTACTGTTTTGTGGATGTTACCTAGTAAGATAGATTTATTGTAACATGGAGGGTACTATTGGGCAAATTTTGTCATCTTTACTCACACTTTATTCCAAACATGTAATTTCTATTACAGAGTGAGGATGCATGCAAAAACAATGAAATCTACTGTTATTGATTCATTGGAAAAAATAAATACTTAATAAAATGCTAAAAAATGCTGAGGAAAATAAAGATTGTTTCTAAGGTGAGTATGTCAAAGATTGGATGGTTTCTTTTTTAACAAAGCTCAGATAAAACTAGGCTTTAGGGGGCTTCTGCTTACCAGTTACCTTTGTAACCAAAACTTTCCCAGTTTGCAATCATTTCTGAAGCTTCCAGTCCCCTATGGCTTCTTGGTCCTGCATTGTGAAGACAGCCTCACAGTTATTAAGCCTACTTGAAAGCTACTGTCACATAGGAGGGCAAATGCAGTAAAATAATGCCCAGAGACAAATGCTGACAGTATTGCTTTTTCTCTCCCAAGTTCCTTTCACAGGCTGAAACTGCTATGGTAGCTGTTTCACTGGACTGCATAAAAATTAGAACAAAATAAATACCTGTAGTTAAAATGATGAAAGTGGATTTATTTAGTAAAACAAAACAAAAAACCAAAACAAAACCAGAAACATTTTGTATGTAAATAGCTGAAGTTATCCCAGTGTTTTTCAACACCTCTACGAAGCCTTCCAATGTACTGAAAGGGCATTATAGTAGACATTTTGCATTGTCACTGGCTTACCTCAACGGGATGTGTAATATACACTGTCAACACAAACAGCCTTCCCCCTTTTGAAATTCTTGTATTTGCTCATAGCAGTAGCATAATGAAAGACCACAGTTTCATGAAATCAGAGAGCCCTTCCTTTTCAAGCTATGTGCACTTCACTACGTGGTTTTGTGAAGGACACTTTTCTTTTTTTGTTGTTGTTTTTAAAATAATTTTTAAAAAGCATAAAGGCATTTGGGGAATAGTTGAGATGAATTGAATTCTGTGGAAAAGCTTTATAAGTGCCTCATGCTTTTCTGGATGAATAATCACAAATAACATCCAGTGATCATGTCCTTGCTGACCACAGACAGACAATGATCAAATGGTACTCCTAGTTTCCAGTTTCCCAGCTTGCTGTGAAAAGTTGCAAACAACGGCTCCTATCCTCAGCTGTTCCTTGCTGTCTCCTTCCCTAAAGAACTGTCCACAAGAGAGGTAGGCATAACAGAGATTAAAAACACAAACCAAAAATCCATTAAAAAGTTAATATAAACATGAATGTTATAGTTGGATTTTGATATGGACTGGGATTTTTCTGAAATGTGACTGCTGTGGTAGGTAGAAATTCATAAGCCTGTAAGATAGTTAAATTTGTACAACTTGTGCACATCCATAAGACCTAAATGGCAATTAGAAGTTACAAGTTAACAAAAATGACTACAGAGCAGTGTTATTCCTAATGACTTATTTGAATAAACAGATTGTTTCAAAAACAAACAGAGATAGTAACTACCATGCACCAACAGAAAAAAATATTTTCAAGTGCTAAATAAGGAACTTGTCTTGCAAGAAAACAGTTTTTCCCTAAGGCTACTCTGTACCTTCATGATTCATTGTAAAACTTCAAACTAAAAAAAAAACATACACACATAACACCTCTTCTGCTTTCTTTCTTGCTATTTCAGTGTGCAGTTGCACACAATTTACCCATGTTAGTGGAGGCAGGGAAAAAGAGAAAGTAAGAAAGTGAAAAAGATAAATTTTCTTTAAAAAGGAACAAAGGAATATATCCTGGAAAATTAAGTGTGCTGTGTGGGTACTATGAGAATTTTTTTTCCTTCATCAGACTGACACATCTTAAGGAATCAAGTAAATTTTGAGGCTACCTCCACAAAAAAATATTAATTCTCTCATGGATAGAGTATGTTTTGCTTTAGCATGGTTCAAAGAAAGGAATGAAGTCTTTTATCTGACCAGCCTGAGAGACACTTCCAGCCCTCCCCATTTTTTCTAACCTGGTGAACACTTCCCTCACTGTGTGCTGAGTAGCATGCATAAAACAGTCCAGCCAATGTCCTGCTCTCCAGTGTGGGTTTTTTTTTCCAAGAAATCCCTTCAACTATTACTGTTTGGGACCAACACCCTCAGAGGTGTAAAGATACAAAAAAGAAGGGAAATCAAACTGAAATTTCAGTGATGCTTGAATTTAGAAAAGCTGCAGTCAATATCTGTAGTTCAGATAGTATAACATCTACAGTATAATTTCTGTATCTTATTTTTTTGTTTTGCTAAACAGCTCTAACTATATGATCCTAAGCAATTTAGGAACTCAAGTTTTTCAAAACTCACTTAAGCCACAAATATGAATTTATTGTTGTTGTGCCAGCTCAGCCATCATCATTTTACGCTGCCATCAGCTGCCTGATCACACAGGCCAACACTGAACTCACCAACATCCCCTCAGAAGTCTTCTTTCAGACACTCCTGCCATAGGTTCCTGGAGGCCCAGCTACTCTGCTGCCCACTGTGGTGCCACCATCACCTGCTAGACACAACAGAGATGGCTCCATCAGTAGCCCTTCACATGGAAGGACACCACTAAGAGAGCTCAGCAAGATGCAACCAGCCCCAACAGAAAACACACCCAACTGATCAGCTCCTGGTTTAAATAGCCCTGGCCTTTCCCACCAGCCCAATAACAACCACCTGTGTGAGGGCGGAGCCACAAAGACACAGGTGGGCCAGGTTCTGCCTCTGGAACCTGAAGCCAGTGGGAAAACAAAACATTCTGTTACATTGTGATGCATCCACAGGTCACCTCCAACTTGGGGCCCCCAGCTCAGTCCCCAGCACTTCAATCATACTGTAAAGATACTTGTACACTATTCTAGGTATGAAGCAATTAAGGAAAAAAAATTTAAAAAATTTTTTAAAGGATGAGGTCTATAAGAAAAGTATCACAGCATCAAGGCTTTCTGCATAGAATGTTGAGCTTCATGTGTTTTCCATAAACCCAGGGTACAGTTTGTGCTTAAACCAGCTTTTTAGCTTCTTTTTTTGCCTCTACTAAAAGGGAAAAAAAAAGAAGAAAACCAGGAAAAAAAAGCACTTGGATTGATGCCCAAAGTCCCATTTTAAAGTTGTGCGAGTTTTTCTCCCTGCTACCTAATGGTAGAGAGAGACAATAGTAGAGAGCGAGCTATAAAATGTTCACTGTAAGTAAAAAGCTGTACTGAAAGAGTATTGTTAAAGCTGCAAAATCAAGTACTCAAGAGACAGCAAAGCAAGAATTAACCTTGTCTCCCTTCATATGTAACATCATGTAGTCTTTAAATAGACCATGACATGGGGTTTTTTCCTAGACTCTTCCCCCACCTCATCCAGAGTATGTGAAGAATGGAGTTCAAGTAATGAGCAAGTCTTTGATATTTTGGTTATTTTTATTGTTCAAGTGTGTGTTCCTAGGCCTTACCTATGCACACCACTCAAACCCTGAGCTGAAAACAGAATTATTCATTTCCTTATGGGCTTCCCTGTGGTGCTCATGATGCAAAGCTCTCCGAGCTTCATGAAGGTTAATTTATCTTAGCAAAACCTCTCCGAAGTGACAGGATAATATATCCCACTTTACAGACAGGCAGCAGAGGCACACAGGCATCAGCCAATGCTGAGCTACCCAGGACCTAGGCTGTGGGGTTTTGTCACATTTTGTAATAATTTGCACCTTCAAGCACAGCACCCATTCACTTTAATTGCAGCTGTGACTGCTCAGTGCTGCTTCATCTCAGGGCTCGCTATCTTGAGGTGGGCACTCAGAAATGAGCAGCACACCGTCACTGACTATCTGTGAAACATCTGGTGTAAGGGACTGCAGGATTGCTCAGGAACTCCATTAGTCAGAGACCAACTCTGCTTCTCCAAGCCAGAACTTTGCTACCCTAAGGAGAAGGCATCTTTTCTGTTCTAAGACTTGTAAGAAATAAGGCAGAAGTACCATGTACAGCAGCATCCTTTACTTCCTGGGCATGAGCAGGAAGCCACTCCTAGCCTAGGACAATTTTGTCTATTGAGTAAAGTATGAGCCTGGATTAAAAATAGGTTCACATGAAATAAAGCTTCTTCATAGTTGCATGCAAGTGAAAGAAATTAATTAAGATCATGAACAAACTTCATTACGGCATTTTCTAACTTTCAGCCTCTTTGTTGGTGCTTCAGCTCCTAGTCATATCTTTCTTTTCTCTTGCCTTTTTCCTGTTTCTCCAGATTCTAATTACAGGGGAGGCGGCTGTACAGCTAGTCCCTTTGCATGTCTGTTCACTCTGTGAAGATGCTGTATATGCACTTAGCATTCAAGGCTGTGAGGAATTTAGGCACGATGAATGAACACAGGCTTCTATGGGATATGAGCTGTTATTGAGTATATGCAACAAATTTTTTCAGACCTTTGAATATGGCCAAATGTGTAGGAACTTTCACAAGAATGGCAAAGGTACAATGTCCAAACACAAATGATAACTCTATAAAATAACATGTCCCTGATACAATGAGTAAGAGTGTGAAGGTCTTTCAAATAAAAGACCTTAAAGGTTAAGCAGTGCTTATTTCTAACCTTTATTATAATTCCCTCCTCTCCCACTGTTGCTTTCATAGATAGTTTATATACATTTGAGTAAAAATGGGGGAAAAAAACCCCAAACCACTACCACCTCAACCTCTGAAAGACATAGCTGACACAAAAGCATCAGAAGCCAAATGCCTAGTTTCACAGAATTTCATAGTGACAAACTATAAGCATGGAGTGTGTGGTTTGTGTTTATGCAGAACAGTAATCAGAATATGCAATCCCACTTAAGTAACAAAAAGCATCATTCAGCCCAGTAAGTGTCCCAAATGCTACTAGTTTTGAAAGGTCATACCTTTATTCTCTGCCATGTAAAAGTTATGGTGTTACCTTCATTATGAAATAGCAATCAGTTGCATTACAGTTTCTGGGAGCCCATGGTGGCATCATACACAGGTATGAGAAATACTTGTCCCAGATTTACTTAAAACATACAGATTTGTTTGACTTTGTGTCTTTATTCCTCAAAGATTATGAATTCTCTTAGGATAGCAAAGACTCTCACGGGTCTGAATATGGATAATTCCATGCCTGTGCTATCTCCTTAGACTGAATAAATATGTAATTATGTAAGAAGTCCCACTGATACTGTCACGTTTGAAAGTTAACCCTTCACAAGTTTTTGCAGAATTATACCAAAATAATTGAGTTACACTGCTAATAACTCTGTTAAAGTACAAATATAGAAATACTGAAAGTGATTGGTTGATTGATTGGTTTGTTTGTTTTCCCATTACAGATCAAGTCTATTTGTAGAATTCCTATACAGTTTCATTACTTATAGCAAAGATATAGTGAGACTGTTGCAAAAAGGCAACAGTGATATGCTGCAAAAGGCTCATATGAGCACTTGGGATAACAAAGCCAAGCACAGTCCTCAGTGAAGAAAACCAACCTCCTTTTTACCTTTTATAAATCATAGATTTCATCAGAAAATGCATAATTTCCCTTAAAATAGAAAACAGTATTAAACAAAATATCAAAAAGTAACTTTGCTTTCATTTTTAACTGAGCTTATTGGATAGCAACAGTCAGTCATGATCTCAAGCAACAAGGTAAGTCATCAGCTGACCAGCTTCCTGATGCTGATGGCCACACCAGTGCATGTCTTTGTGGGACCAAAGCACTCCAACCTTATTGCTGACTGGCAGCACAACAGCTTTCATTTTTAACCTTTATTGAGCTTGGAATCACAACCTCCATATCTGCTTTTTTTCCTTAATAGTTAAAACAGATGTATAGACCTGGGGTCTGTAAGCTGGCCAGAATGGTGAACGTGCATGGCTGTTTATGACTTTAAAGGAGCACAGGAACATGTATTGAAGTAGTAATAAGACACAGGATGAACTACACAATTCCATAGCAGCATAAATGGATCTTCCATTATTACATTTCTTTGTCATGTTTGAAAACTCATTCCCATGTGCATGGACATTCTGGCTATGATCTGGTGGAGTGTCCAGTGATGACTCATCTCTTTGAATAATTGAAAAGAGGAAAAAGAGGCAGTAAAAGCCTCACATCAACCATATCATTCATGCCATAAAGCACAACTGATACTTCTCACGTAAGTTAGGCTACATGAATATTCTTTATATAGCACAAAAGACAGAGATTTCACACAAGGTAACTAGACACATTCACTGCCCAGATTTGTACAGCATGGTTGATTGTGGATGAGCCACATCCATCATGGTGAAATTTAACCTTCACAGTATGTGGTGAATTATTTCTGTTTTCTGCTTCCAATATTTCACAGAATCATATGGCTTGTTGCACCATATGAATAAAGTAAAAATAATAAACATGTAAACAAGTTTTTAGAATTGTTTCAGTTAAACCCATTTCCTAATAAATACATGCTCTGTTTTGGTATTTTAATAATTATGTCTATTATTTTGTACCTCACTCTGACAGTAATTTAAGTTTTCATTAGTTCCATTGAATACAAGGTATTTTAGGATAATTATTCTTGTTACTAAATTAAAAATTGATAAAATTAAATTTACCTATCAAGTGCCTTGAATTGGAATAGGCAAAGAAAAGATTTAAAAAAAATGATCTATTTTTATTTTCTGCTTTCCTTCTAAACCAGGTGATGCTGCTTAGATTCTTTTTCCTCTTGTGCAATTTACATTTAACTTGGTTGCTGATAATATGTCTCTAATTTGTAATTTCAACTGATTACTGATGACGTACATGGGTTTGAAGTGAATCCTATAATCAGCCTTCATTTTCAGGAGTGACTTAGGATTTTGGCTGCCCATCTGAAAAGGATCTGATTTCTTTTATAGAAATTATTGAAACATTCACCATCTGAACCTGTAAAGAGCGCTACAGTACGTGTCTAATCACCAAATCACTCACAGTCCTTGGCTACTTCAGATAATTTAGGTTCACCTCCTTTAAAGACTTGTGGTTTTCTTTTGTTTCTTTGGTTTTCAACCTACCCATCATGACCTCTTTTAAAATAATTAAAACTCTGTGGTAATAGAAAATCTTTCAGGCAACATAATTGTTTTCTTATTTGGGGGATCATTTTAATCATTTAAATTATATTTCATTTACTGTACTCATTTTTTAACTCAGAATTATTGCTATGCTTAAGATCTGTCATCAGGGGAACAGACCATTACCATGGGGAAATGCCTCCCTTCTTTTCATAAATAATGATCAGAACTTATGCAATTCTAAAACAAATAAATGCTAAAATGTAGGCAAAAGGCTTGTTCTCCAATCAGATGCTATTAGTTCTGTGAAAGTCATTGCTGCAGATATGTCAGATGTCTTGTAGGTATGGAATAATCTGGATGGTGCAGTAACTAAGGTGGAAGTTGAATCTTGCACCATTGTGGAAATGCTGCACTCCCACTGCCAGGAATGATAGAACCTGTCCAGTTCTTCATCCAACAGAAAAACACAGGTGGATAAAATTATCTTTAATTCGGTACAGCTTATATCTTTTTTTTAGTCTGTGATCAGCAATTTGGCAGTCTGAGTGATTATCGGGTGCTCTTTTCAAATTCTATTTAGTCTTTTTCTCAGTCTTGTGAAGGTATTTCGTGTTTGGTTTGTGCAACAAGCACTTTCTAGATGGCTTCTTACTACAAGCACCATGATGAATTCAGAGAACTTCCATCAGTGCAGATGTTTTTCAGGGTGTTTTGAACACCTAATACAGTCAAGGTTAGTCTCTTGTCTGAAGAGTATTGATATACATAGGCAGAAAACAGGGAAGAGAGAAGGACACATTCACTGCAGGAAGAAGTATTCTGTAATATGCTATAAAAACCTTCTCTGGGGTACATGAACATATATATTATTATGAGTAATCTGTGGATATAAAAATCTATTTTTATGTAGCCAAATATTTTTCCATAGAAATCTATATAAATATATGTATCCAAAGCACACTCTAAGTATCATCTTCTTTATCTGTCTTTGAAGACAAAATGAGCAACATTCTAATGTAAGATGCTAGAAGCATAGTTATCTGGAGCAGGCAATAGTGAGTGCAATAGGATTACCGAGTAACTATTTTCCCCTCAGATTCTGTAAGAGGGAGAGAAAAAGGAGGAAACAGAAACAGCTTAACTCACCAAAAATCAAACCACTGCATTGCCCTCTTAGCCACTGAGTGTTTTGGATGTTTTGGGATGTAAGACTGAAGATTACATCAGTACAATAAAGACTCCCTGCTCGCTCTACAGTCACAAGCTGTACAATAGGCAAAAAAAAAAAAAGCACAGTTTTATCCCATCATCAGAGCTAGTAGGAGTCAGAACAGGTAGAGAGGTATAGAGAACAGTGAGAGAGAGGGAAGGGTTAAAGGTATTATCGCAGCCATTAGAGGGAAAAGTTGAAGCAATAGAAGCACTGTAGACTTCTCTCTCTCCCCCCTCCTCTTTCCCCCACTCCCCTCTTCCCAAGCTGGATCAGTGTGTAGGGAGAGCAGTCATCATGCCATCCTGAGCAGCAAGAGCTGACGTTGGATGAAGCTGCCAGGTAGCTGAAAAAAGGCACAGAAGGCAGCTGATACCCACTTTTCAACGGGCTTGTTTTTTTTTTTTTCAGTCTGAATCTGGACTTCAAGCAACACAGCGCCTGAGACAGCTCATCTGAACCACACTGTATTGCAATACTCGCTCTTCCCAAAGAAAAAGACTCCACTGAGTAGCAGAATGCTGCCAGTGTCGCAGCTAGGGCTACAATACAGAGCCTTTTTGTAACATTTTAAAATCTCTCTGTGTTAGTATATGTAGAGATACATACACTCATATATTGATTCTTCCTTTTTTGAGGGCATCTTTGGCTTTTGTTACCCTGATGTGACTTCTTCTTCGACTTGGAATGATGGGGATCTTTCTAGCTTATGTTGGATTCATTTTCTTTTCAGTTATGTATATTCAGCAAGGACTTTCTACCCAAGGTAAGATCATTTATTGTCAAATATGTGTGTGTGTGTGTGTGGGGGGGGGGGGGATGGTGTCACGAAGAAGAAGGGAATAAAAAGAAGGAAAAAAATCCACAATGGATAGGAGATGACATTTAGCTTACAAATTGTCTGTAAATAGGAACAGAAGTGAGAAGTTTCCCCAAAGTAGGAACAAAACAGGCTTTCTTTACTTAGTCACAAAGAGGGAAATAATAGGCACCTTGAAGAAGAGTAAAGAGGTGTTGGTGGATAGACATGTATGTGCCTGGGTTGTACATGTTTGTATATATGCATGTATGCATACAATAAACACCTACCCGTGCATGGATAGTTATTGCATTCAAACCAAGCATCAGATAGCTAAATCTATCGCCTCCCTTAAAATATTGCAGTCTCCCTTCGAGCTGCATCCCTTTTCCTCTATCACCCTGCGATCCTCAGAGCCAGACCTTCATTTCCATTCTCTGACTACGTGTATTTCTGCCCCCCATGCCGAAAGAAAAAAGACCAAAAAAAAAGGGAAAAAAGACGAAATTGACTTCTCTGAAGACCTCCCCACCACCACCACCCCCGTCGCCTTCCTCCCTCCGCGCAGAAAGGCGCGCCTTGCATTTCAAGCAGCCCCGGCGCCGCAGGACCCCGGTGTTTGGGACCTGGAGGCTGAAGCGCCGCTGTCAGCACCATGGACAGATCGCGCCGGGCCGCCCCCTGCGCCCGCTGCCCTCTGCCCCTGCATCTGCCCCTGCATCTGCCCCTGCCCCTGCATCTGCCCCTGTCCCTGCATCTGCCCCTGCCCCTGCATCTGCCCCTGCATCTGCCCCTGCATCTGCCCCTGCCCCTGCATCTGCCCCTGCATCTGCCCCTGCCCCTGCCCCTGCATCTGCCCCTGCCTGCTGCCCGCTGCCCCAGCCCGTGTCGGGCTGCGCTCGGGGAGGATGCCGGCGGTATTCCCCCCCTCGTCCCCACACCACTCACCCGCACTGACCAGGAGGGGAAGGGAACAAACGGACAAACGAGCAGAAAAACCGAAACAAACTTACAAGCCACGAATGCACAAAATGCACCGTCCTTTTTGTCGGTTTAACTCGGCAACTAGCAATCGCTGAGTGGTGGAGGGGGGGGGGGGGGGCATTAAAAGGGACACCGTGAAAGGTAAAGCTAGTGGCTCTGCTAAGTATCTGTTGCTAAGCACAAGCATAAGGGGGAAAAACAAGCAGCACTGGTTTGATAAATTACCCCACCAATTCCGGGTTAGCTAGGAAGACTGGATACAGGGAGAGAGAGAGGGGAGGAGACAACGAGCAGTATTTCCTTCACATCATAATATGCTCTGGTCAATCTGTAATGCATAGCAGAAACAACATTGCAGGGTCTTTCCAAATATTCCTCTTCTTGAAGCACAGGTTTTATGTATTACATTGTCTGTAGTCCCCCCCACTGAACTATCATATTTTGCTACACCATTTTAAAGTGCATAGGAAAGGATGAGAAGGAAGTAAAGACTGAGACTTAAAGAAATGCTGGTGCCCTGGACTACGTCCATCAGGATTAGTTTTCAAACCTAGCAGTGGTACACTGAAATGGCCAGGTCCTGTTTGTTAAAGGACTGGGATACAAAGATGAATATTAGGACTAGAAAGTGCCTGCCAGGACTGAGAAACAGAAGAGGTACTGCTTCTTGGTCTGTTTATGCAAGTAGAGGCTCTCAGAAAGAGTAACTAACCCAGGTAAAGCCTTTGAAATTGGCATTTTGATGAGTGGTTGTAACCCATTCCAACAGTCACTCCAGCCGGCTGTGGAGGTTTCACCATTTATACATCTCCAGCTCAGCCCTGTGAAATACAATAAATCAGTCTCATTTTTTTTCCTCTTCCAAATCACTCTTGCACAAAATCCCTCAGTGAATCTGGTGAAATACTGCATTCTGCCTGAGGGTATTTGGACCTCATTATATGAAACTTTCCTAGCCCATAAGAGCAAGCAGGGGGGTCTATAGCACTTCCCATGAGCAGAGCTTAGGGTGTGAAGAGGATGGATTTGTGCATAAGGGAAGAAAGGTGGGTGAGAGAGAAACTGGGGCAGATAACATTTGGAGAAACTGGAAAATCAGAGAAGAGCAGGAATGAGAGAAGAAAATAGAACTAAATTAAAAAGGAAAAGAGAGTGAGATAGAAGGAAAAAGTCAACACAAGAAAGCAAAGAATAAGCAATGATAACAAGTAACAGGAGATCCCAGCATGTTATGCATTTGTTTTGCAGCAAAATTCACTGAGTTTCCCCGAAATGTCACGGCCACTGAAGGGCAGAATGTGGAGATGTCTTGTGCTTTCCAAAGTGGCTCCACTTCGGTGTACCTCGAAATCCAGTGGTGGTTTCTGCGGGCAGCTGAGGACCAAGAGACTGGAGCTGAGGTGACAGGCACTCAGGTACTGATCTGCTGTCTTGGGGTCCTTAAACCACCCTGGAATGCCATGGGACAAGGGATGAAGGGAGGGAAGGAGAGGAGGGAGGAGAGGGAGGGAGCAGAGGGAGGTTCTGGATCTCCCCAGGGACTTAATTTTGACCATGAAATAACAGCGCAGGAACCTGCAGAGAAAATTTCCCACCTCAAGGGATGGTGCCTTTGGTGCCTTATCACTCTCAGGACGCAGCCAGGGATCTTTGCAAACCCACAGGAATTTCTAAAGCCTAAATTTGTTTGTGGGGTTGTTTTTGGTTGTTTTTTTTTTTCATCTCTCATTTTCCCTTTGGAAAGCAGCTGTCCAGAGACTGCTCCTTGCGGAAATTTTTCTTTCCAAAATGGCAAGAACCTACACGTGCCCTCCAGTGCACAGCGGCTGCAGTGGAGGTGTCAGCCCTACCGCTGCACGCAGCTGCCACAGGAGGGCACACACCTGGAGGGAGAGGGGAAACCGATGCCCCAAAGAACCAAAAAAACCCAACAAACAAAACCACACCACAGCACAAATTCCTCCTCCCGAGCGGGGCGGAAGGGGCCGTGTCCACCGACACCGCCACCCAGGGACGCTCCTCCCCTCCTCCGCTGCCACCCTCCGCAGGGGTCGCGGCGATCCGCCGCCCCGCAAAGCCGCGAACGAGGCGGGCGGCAGGTGCGGGGCCGCGCCCGGCGG